>MIQA02000212.1:0-99742 GCA_001887855.2 Sclerospora graminicola | reverse complement strand
ATGCTTCAGGACTGATGTGGTCGCCATCTTTGCTTTCAACATGCCAAAGGCTACCATCGCCCGGGTCATGTGATCATCAGGACCGGCCGCACAGGGATACGGCAGCTGGCTGCCCGTCTGGGTAGACAAGGGCGGCATCTCATTGGCCGAAATAGTTGACAAGGGAGGCATCTCATTGGCCGAAATAGTTGACCCGGGCGGCATATCATTGGCCGATATTGCTGGCTCGGCTCGCACTTCCCCTTGCCTATCCTGCTCTCTCAGCTTGTGGTAATCCACCTCCCGTGATTCATACAAAACCGCAGCATAGACCGCGAAATCCTCAATGAACCGACTGTGGTAATTCAGGCTGCCCAAAAAAGATTGCATAGCCTTTAGGGATCGCGGGAAAGGCAGATTACTCAAGGACTCCAAATCGTTCGGATTAGCTTCCAATCCGGCGATCGAAACCTGATGACCCAAATAGGTCACCTTAGTCTTTCCCCAGAAACTCTTAACCACACTAATCGAAAGATTCCACTTTTCACACGTAATCATCAACTTTTCCACTTTGTCACACAGTAAATCCCAAGTAGTAGCCGTCACAAGAATGTCATCAATGTAAGACCGCCGCCCCAAAACTGAAGGTTTTGGGTCGGGATCCGGGTCACCTTCGGCAAACACATCCCCGACCAGAGCCGGATCTTGATCCGCCCTGATCTTGAAGTGTCCGTACAGCGCGTTATCTATCAACCGTTGATAAATCTGCGGAGCATTCTTCAGGCCGAACGGCATCCGGTTCCACTCGAACAACCCGAAAGGCGTCACGAATGCAGAGATCTCCCGTGCACGATCGGTCATAGAGACCACCCAGAATCCACTGGCCATGTCCAATGAGCAATACCACAAAACTTTATCCAAGTCCTCCAGCAGGTCGTTTATCAGCGGCATCGGGTAAACCATCAGCTTAGTCAGCCGGTTCACCAGCCGGTAGTCAATACGCAACCTTATATCCACCCCATTCTTCTTAATAATAATTACAATGGGCGAAGCCCATGGCGAGGTGGACGGCTGAATTATCTTGGTGGCCAGCAATCCCTTGATAAGCTCCGACAGCTTTTCCCGATACTGGGGGGCGACTCTCCGGCATCTTTGTGCAACCGGCTTGGCGTTTCCCACATCAATGTCGCATACCGCCCCATGGGCGGCTGGAGGCAGTGCGTTTCCTGTGCCGATCAGCAGATGCTTCCTTTTTCATATGATATCCTTCAGCCTGCTGATCTCTTCCGGGGTATTCACATCCGGGTCTCCCACTTGTAAATCGTCAATAGGAACCGCTGGTGGGCAGGGGGTTACCTCAGGTAGCACCGCCATCTGATCCTCCATGCCTTCAACATATAGCTCGCCCCCTTCATGAATGCAGACTTGGTCAGCTTCGACTATTTCGGGATCCGGGTCGGCCGGATCGGTTGATACGCCTCCGGCTATTTCCGAATTCTGATCGGCCGGATGGGTCGATCCGGTATCATCTTGTTCATCAAACCGTCCGTCATCGGAGGTGGCCGCACATGTGACTCTGCCTTATCTTTTTTCCTGATCCTGTCGTTCGTCTGTCTTCGGCGGAGTGGACAAAACCAGTTCAACGACCGGGGCAAGATCTCTGCCAATGCGTTCAGCCGGAACCGGCGACGGCCGGCTCCGCGTCAATATCCTAGAAGGGGTCCGGTACTCTGGTTTAGCCACCATTGGAGTCTGGTCCTCTTCCACTTCTTCCTCTTCGCTGACCAAATCGGTGGTTGCCTGAAAGGCCAGGTTTTGCCACTCGATATAGCGTCTTGAGCCAATAGTGACATAACCCGGCCGGCGGGGCACCTTGTCCTCGACCAGCCACATTCCAATGATCACATCTTCATGCAAGGTGAGGGGCCTTTCCGAGATGTTGGTCACACTTATAGAGTTGAGATGACCATCCCCCTTAACAAACGAGGGTACCCAGCACTCGCCCCTTGTCAGCCATAACTTACTCCACCTGACGTGTGGTCGTACCATTACTTCCACCGCTTTTCCCACTGGCACCGTTACAAACTGACCTAACTTGAGGAACTGGACGTGGGCCCCATATGAGGGCCGCCGGCCGGCTAGCTGGATCTGTACCTCATCCGGCAACGTCAATATTCCATGCGATAAATCCAATCGTATGCCGGCTGGGACCATTAAAGTTCCATACAGATAATCCTCTCAAATTGTTAGGCTGCGATAAATCCATACCCCTTCTAAACGAATTCTACGTGGATAACCTACATATGATTACTTATAACGATTTGTTGCTGCAATTAACACGAGGTCAAATTGGATTGTGATCAAAGGTAGGAGGGTCTTTTAACAGCTTATTTTCACCTTCTCAATATCTGGATTGTGTTTATAATTGATGAAAAGCGCCATTGCTACTGCGTCGAGACCCCACGTAGGAAAAAAATTATCAATTAGAACCCGCCTATATTTCTAAAAAATCTCTCGCGCTAAATTCGTCTTTCCGTGCTGCAAAGTTGCCAGAGCTCCATGGCACACCACATCCATGCTTCCAATTAACGCCAAAGAAACATTTTTATTGACGACAGATACCCGAACAAACTCTCTCTTATGTTTACAAAGTGGTACAATAAACTGCAAAAAATGATGTATGCATACATTGATATACCTTCATAATAATATAGTTTAATCATTGGTTTTGGACCTAACAATTTGAGGGGATTGTCTGTACCCAGAATTGCATCCTGCCCAGCCAGCTTGCCTACCCATGCGGTAAAGTAATACACCAAAGACCCAGCCAACGTAATCTTAACTCTTGTCCTTCTTTGGGTCATGTATGAACTTTCTCCAATGCCGATACACTCCTGCCGCTTCGTCTCGTCTATCTCACACCCCACCTTACGAGCAAAGGTGGTGTCCACGATAGACACTTCCGCGCCAGAGTCAAACAGCATGGTAGCCTTCTGGTTATTGATTTTGCCATCCGCCTTGGCCTGCTTGAACCATTTATCCGGTGAATGGTATTTCCAATAACCTCGTGACTCGCCGGGTAACAGATTCAATTCCGTACGCACTTCGGACCGAGAATATTCGTCCGTCCGTATACTGCTCACCAGGAAGGGGTCAGCCGTGCTGCCCGGGGACCGGATGACGTAATCGTCAAACTTACATGTATTGTCGGTTACGCTTTGCTTTGCTTCTTGATTATCCTCCTTACCGACATATGCATAGATACTAACACTAGACCGCTCGGCTCGAACCAGATTCCAACCTGGCGAGCGATCTAGTTTAACATCTTTTCCACCCCGGGCGGCAACATTCCAGCATGCTTGGTCGGGACGTACCACTTCTTCATCTGGTTGTAGAATTCTTCAATAGGGCACAGTCCCGCCTCGTGCACTTCCCCGCAAGTCTTGCAGGTAAACAAGCAGTGTTCCGCCGGATGTCCTTTCCTTTCGCACTTCTTGCAGGTCAGCCGCTTCCAACAGCTCCGGTCGTCATGCTTGATGGACCCACAGTGGGTACATTTGCGTCTGGGGTAATCCTGGTCAGTTCGAGCCGGAAAACCCTTCGGCTGACTGGACCCAGCTGGCAGCCTGGATGGCTGACTGGCTTCTGCCGAGAACAGGTACCGGTACTGCTCCTCCTCGGACTCGCCCCCAGATCGCTGGTACTCCTCTTCCGAGCTAGTCGCGTCTGACCCTCGGGCAACCATGTGGACGGCTCGGGCCGTCCTGGTAGATGGCGGCCGGCTTCCTTGATCCGAGTTAAAACGGGACTTGAACCGGCCGGTTCCAACTGCCGCCTTGGGGCCTCGCTTCTTCGCTCTTTGGTAGGTGCGCAGCGTCAATTCCAGCTCCGTGGTGTTCTTCAATCGCAGTAACGCCAGCTGGTCCGCCAGCTCCCGATCGTCCAACGTGCCGATAAAATGTTCCACATGTTCACGAGCGGCTTCCGACCGGCTGGCATCTTCTTTAACCGGGATATTCGCCCTCATGCCAGCGACATTTAGGCGATGGAGATACTCCAGAGGGGTCTCATCCGCCCGCTTCTTGGTGTGGAAATATTGGCGCGCCACCGACATTCCAGATCCACAATATTGTTCTCCGAACGCTTCGGCCAATCCCTTCCAATTAACTCGGACTTCCCGGCTGAGCTGTTGGATCCAGTTTTTTGCCGGACCTTTCATCAAGTCTCCAAAGATCAGGCACTTCTCATAGTCCGGCGTCCGGTCTCTGAGAAATGCCGACTTCGTCTTGCTCAGCCATCCTCGGGCTTGGTCCTCGTCCATGTCTCGTCCAGTGAAATCCTTTAGCTCGGACGTGGCTGACATCCGCACCCTTGTAATCGCTCCTGAGTCCGGATCAAACGCTTGGGCCGAGGCCATGTTGGCTCGGCGAGCCATCCCCAGGTCCAGGTCATCCGGATCGTAGTGGTACTTGGCCGACTTGACGGATTCCATATCCACGTCGCTAAGAGACAGCTTCCTATTCGTTGGCCGCCGTCCGGTTCGGCGACCTGTCTGGCGGCTCGGCGGGGCGGCATGGGGTTCACTCTGCTTGGACTGCACCGACTCCATGTCTTCGTCACTCGGCTCCCTCGCATAGTACTGGGCTGGCTCGGACGCCTGACTCCCACGACGAGCCGGCTGGTCCGGTGACTTCGGACTGCCGCGGCTGGCACTCAGCCGACGCTGCTCTTCCAAGTATCGTTCCATCATCGCCGAAAACATGTTATGCAGGTGATCCGGCACTTGAGGGCTCGCCTGGGGGTCGGCTCGCGGGGCGACTTGGGGGGCGACCGGGCTGCCAGATCGATATTCCTTTTTAATCCGCCCGTCCACGTCTTCATCCTTCGGCTCTGGATCCGCCGTCGCCGTCCGAGTCTGTACGCTGTACTGACTGGCTTTCTTCCGCTCGGGCGTATCCGGATCTTCATGTCCTCCAAACCTCATGGCCGTCGCCACACGCGCTGCGCCCCTTAAGCCAAGCGTCATACGGGTAATTCCCACCGATGAGTCGGATGAGTCCGCTTCCGAAGGGGCAGACTCGTACTGAGAAGAACCCGAGTGTATCCCGGCCGGTCTGCTTGCTGCCGGCGGCGTGGACGGCGCCACTCCAGTCGTGGCTGTCATCTTCTTCGACGGCGGCGAGCAGCCCACTAACGGTACCAAGCGATCGTGCAGTGCGCTGGATGCCTCCTTCAACTTGTCCACCTTCAGATCGAAAAGCTCGTTCGGATCGAACACGCCGGTGTTAATGCCGGCTTGTTTGAGTTGATCGAATAGTCCTCTAATAAGGGACACGTGGCCGTCTGAGAGGGTTGGGGGAGAGACGGGACCTTTTAATCCGCCTAGGATTTTCGGCCGTGTTATCTTCAGCACCTTATCCGTCCGCAAGAACTGCCCAACTCGTGAAGATGGCGAGCACGCTCCAGGTCTGTATCCGTAACCTTCTGTGATAGGCCGTCCAACTTTTCTTCTTCGTCTTCGAAACGCGGCCTATCTTTGCGGGTTGGATAATCCGATTCCTGCCAATCCGGTCTCTTTAGGGGTAGGTGGCCCGGATCGTGACTTGATCCCGATCCGGCCGGCTTCCCACTCCGGTCGTATCCGACTTCCGATTCTTCTTTCTTAATTTTTTCTTCTTTGATATCCATAATATGCATTTGTTTGTTAGGATCATGGTCGAAACCATGATCCTTCCTCGGACTATGGTGACTTGCACCATAATCCGATCCGGCTCCAGCTGGGGTATAGCGGCCGGTACTACAGTGAGTAGTACCGTAATCCGGCACAGTACCGTAATCCGCCCCCGGTGGAGCCTCTAGGGGAGTAACTTCTTCTTTAATGTCGACCTCGAACTCCCCCAATCCGAGGCGACCATCGCATCCTTCCATCTTCAGCAGCATTGGGGGCGATATGCCTTCCCCCAATGCACCGACACAACATCTTCAACAAATTTGACAGGTTTAGGTCTTTCGCCCGCTAGGGACTCGCGGTGATATCCAGGGTCACCAAGAGATCCGGGCACGCGCACCATTGTGGTGTAGTCGCTCTCAGAAATTCTTCCTGAGATGCGAACACCCACGGGGGGCCCAGATGACTGACTGTCGGAGGGGTACTCCGTCCATCCGAGTCTTGATCCGATCCGGCATCCGGCCGGCTGGATCGGTCACTTCCATCACCTTGGTCGTGACGACTTGGATGATCCATGTTAAAAGCTCACCTTGTGTACCCGTCAGCACTGGCGGTTGCGCTCTCTTGATAGACCCTAGGGCGAAAAGTGTAAATTCCGTCGAATAAGGAGACGAGTTAGGACTAGGGGTAGCTCCTGGGCGGAAATCGTCACCGGGGAGCTTGATGGCAATATACTTGAAGTTTGTATACTGCGACGGCTGGACCGAGAATAATCGATCGGCCAGCCAAACCAATGATAATGAAGGGTAAATCCAAACGTGTATGTAAAGGGGAATCCAAATATAACTCCACAATCTTCCACAGTAGGCCAAAATATTACCACACTTTCCAATACGAGATATACCGTGCTCAAAACACGGGCGACTTGAGGTGAGTATACGCAACGCCGCGATTCCCGATCAGGGGACTTCCGGTGGGTTACTTTAACCTTCCCCGGGCAAACCAATAGCAGCAAGAGGGGACCTTGTTAGCCCTCTGCTGTGAACCAATGAAAGCGACTTGTGTCTAAGAAAGCGAAACGTATACCGTAATCCTTATGTGCTTCCTGACAGCTATATTTTTCATGACTCAACCCTGTCAAACAGTGATATTTTGCAGATTTTGGTTAAATTACTTACGATCTACTATTAATTGACTTTATATAATTGGTTATATTACGGTGTCAGGAAGGACATAAATTCTGCGGAAAAATATATGCCAAGCGCTGATTGGCCACATGCAGGTGTCAGTTGCAAGCCAACGTCAGGAAGCACATAAGGGTTACGGTACTGATTTTTATCCCTATGTCCAATACTCCCTTTTGTGTAACCTACCCCAAATAGCCCGGTTAACTCCGAGCGGATGATCTTTTGTGTGCTTGCCCGGCCGGTACTCCAACCCCAGATGGTACCAACCTGGCCGGTACACCAACCCCAGGTGGTACCAACCCGGCCGGTACACTCACCCCAGATGGTACCAACCCGGCCGGTACACCAACCCCAACTGGTACCAGCCCGGCCGGTACACCGAACCCAGCCGGATCGGCCGGATGGCCATCCATCTAAGCTCACTTGACCGCTGGCGTTAGCACTTCCTTGGCAGCTCCACGTCCGACCCTGATGCCTCCTTCGTCCTCTAAGAAGCTCGACCTCCTTCAGGACCCTTCGCCCATACTTTCCGACCAATCCGCCCTTCGGCTGTCCACCATCCGAGGTCATCCCGCTCGCCTAGTCCGTTGGCCCAACTACCCACGTCTACGGCCACACCCATCTGGCCCGATTCCAGGCCTGGTGCCGTCCTGCCGCTGGTGAATACATCCAGCGGCCACCAGACCACGTCCTTTGTCGGACGATCTGGGCATCCAGCTAAGGACGACATTTCCACCAATCAGGTGGGGGCATTTACTCCCGTTAGTCCGTTAATTTCTAAGTCAATTCACCACAAATGCAAACGTGTGAAAAAAAAGGTATTTGTAGGCAAACCGAAGGTATGCTCTGATTGGTTAGTTTTGCATTCAAAGTACCTCCTATCTTCGAACCGTGAGAACCACTATTAGATAAAAATACCAGCAGTAACCATTAAATGTGAAAGGCTCTCAGCACCTCGGCCGCAAACACTCGTGTAACCCGTTAACCAAGCTCTCGTTTGAGACCTCGACCATTTACATCGGTGGCTCCAATGCGTTTTATTGATGATGAAAAAATACCCTTCAAAATTGATAGTTTTGGATGGACAATTGCTCAGCGTCAGAATTTTTGATGGATGTTATTTCAGGATTGGTTGAAAGTGCAAAGCGTGCGTTTTCATGTGCTATGCCGTAGCCGATCAGATTCTAAAAATTAATTTTGTTTTCGACAAATTTTGCCAAATTGGACAAACATACTGAAACAGAGGGAGTACGAACAGTTTCGAATTTGCAGTCAAGACCTCACCCAACAAGGATGGGGAGGCTCTGGACAGAAATCAGGAGCTACGGAATCCAACGGACGAACGACCTGGGCACGGGGCTAGCCCCCCCCCCTCCGGACGGAAGCACGCCTTGCCAACGCGGGCAAGCGAGTTCACCGTCCGCAGTGATAAGTGCGGCGGTGAACTCTGCTCAGGATAAACGGGGCTGACCTCACATCGAGCCAGTTCCTACGACAAAGGGGGGAACGCTTGGGGGTGTGGTAGAGCCGGCGGAGCCACCACACCTAGGACCAACTGTGCACTCAAATGTTGCTAATACCGGAGGAACGACAGCGTGTGAGGAAGCGCCTGCGGGGTCATCACACACAGGATAAAAGATGCAATTTCACATTGCTCAAGAGGAAGGAACGCAAGGAGGAACGCTACGGGGAAGACTGCAAGGGTGCCTGCGGTGCCACCAAACCTAGGCTTTACTAGGAATTATACCGTTGCTTCCCAGAGTGGAAAGCTATGGAGTGTGGGAGTGCCTGCGGGGTCATCGCACATAGGCTCAAATCTGCAATTTAACATTGCTAACAATGGAGGAACACCACGTTTATACGGACAAGAGCAGGAGAAAGAACGACAGTTTCACCTGAGTTCAAAGGACATAGAGCTAAATGATGCGAGGAACATGAAGAAGATCAAACAAGGGCTACGGGGAACCGGACCGAAAAGGTACAGTCGACGACAAGTAATGCACTTAGTATTTGTATGGAACAGGGCTAAGGAGCAGTATCGGACGACAACGCCATTCGTGATACTTCAATCGACGTCAAGGCAGACAGGAATGCGAACGCGAGAAAGGGAATATGACAGCAAGTGCCACGAGCGGATGAAGGATCTGGCAGAAGACCAAGGAAGGTGAAATTCGGTCGTACCAGCGAGTTCTACGGAAAAGGTAAATGTAAGCGAGCGTGTGGGCGAACATGCAAGAAAACTGAAGGGGGTGAAGGTTTTTGTGGTCTCTCGTTTTATTGGCTGGCCTGATCGAACGAAGTTTCCCAATCAGCGCCTTTAGATACTTTAAATAAGTATCGACCCTGACTCGTTCTCCGGTGAAGATTCCCACCCGAGGACACCCCCGTCTCGAGAAGGTCATCTCCTCCGACCTGATTGAGATCAACCTTTTCATCTAAGAGTCCACCTGAGTAAGTGTAACCACCGCAGATCAATGGGTAAACAAGGTGAGATGAAGTAAGCATGGATTCTATCGTACGTGACGACCGGTCGGATGACCGGGAGGATCGGATCAGTCATCAAAGTGATGATTCATCCGATCTTGATGCTGATCAGGATCGACGGAGTACCCCCTCCGATAGTTGGTCGTCCGGGCTAGTGGGTATCCGAATTCCACCCAAGACTTCCGTTCTGGATTTGGAAATCGGCTCCATAACGAAAACCACGAAAACCACGATAAAACCACGATCTTCCACAGTAAACCGCAAACGTTATCTCCACGAAACCTTTCCAATTGATATAACATGTTCAAAACACCTGCGCGTGAGGGGGTGAGGGTTGAAAACCTAAACAAAACCCGTCGGGGGTCTTCCGGTAAGCCAAAATGCGTCTATGCGCGTCTTAAACGGGAATTAAGTTGAGCTACAGGGGTCTAGTTAACCCTGTGCTCCCAATGACCGCGACACGTGGCGGAGCGGCTCTTTGCTTAGGGGGTAAAATCAATCCTGTTATTATTTATGCCGTATCCAATCCAATACCTAATGTACCGTACACCAACTTATGTGACCTACCTCATACTTCGATCTTGTTCATTTCGTCACACGGTTGCGCCAGTACCACCTTATATACATCTTCGTCGCACCTTCAACCTGATCCGTACCACTTCTGGACTGATCACGGTCAAACTCTATGGCAATCTTCAACCATCCTGATTCCTCGAGAGTCAGCATAGATTCGGGATCCGTCTCCCAAGCACTGTTCGCTCCATACCAACCCCATCTTAACTGAAAGCTCCGTCTCTCTCCACACCTGGAAGCTGGATCGGGGCTGATCAGGCTTGGATCATGACCAGCACAGTGATCAGCACAGTGATCAGCACCAGCACAGTGATCAGGACGATCAGCCCCAGATCACTTCGAAACACCTCATGATCATCACAACATCGACATCGCCCGTTCACTCAACTATATCTTTGACCTCCATTGCGACACATTGCCCGTTCACTCAACCAAATATTTGACCTCCATTGTACGTTGGACCGCAAGAATCGCACCGACTCAGCACTTCTCTTGAAATTGGACCTGATCAGACCTCTTTACGCTGATTCTGGATGGATCCATCAACCCTCATCGCTTACCCCAGTTTGGTAAGGCTCATACGGCTTACCACTTCACATATCAAGCTCTGTCATGTACCCGATCTTCATATTCTAGGGCGGAGTTAAGTGATTCGGCTGATCAGACCGCGATTTCCATATCCCATTCAACCTCAGCATCTGGATCATCCCTGACCCACTCCAATGACCGGTTTCTGCTGTTACTGATATATAACACCGTCATTGATGCTGCACAACAGGTTTGTCTCGGCTGATCTAGTCTAGCATGTTCACGTGAACTCCACCCAGCATCCAGTATCCAGATCGGACCATGATATTCGCTAGTCCGTTAATACCTGGGGCCAGGCGTGATAACGGTATCCTCTTATTTCCTTCACATTTACGACAGCCCGTTGTCAATAATATGCCATCGTGTACGGAATCAGCCTGTCCCACTCATCAAACGGTCCCATCTTGATGGGTGCTCCCATCGCCACCAATCAACGGATATGTGTGGTCAGTTTATTCTTGACTTTTTGCTGGATCGCTTCACCACATTTTCAAGGGACAAGATGGACGCATAATCATTGACTATCTACGAGCAGTTAATCTAAATCCTGTGTCACCAACCTCCTTGGATGAAAATATTGTAGCTAATAGTTAAGACTAAATAGACTACGTTATAACAACAACAGAGGGAGTACGAAGAAGACTTGATTTGTTTTATGTGGACGACTACATTCACACCTCCTTATGTGGCGCACTCACGACCCATAATATAAAAACGCCATCTATGGGGGGAGGTTGAGATACGGTACCCAAACGTTTAAGGATGTTTGTTACAGTCACAATTATTGGTCACATATTAACAGCAGGTGTACTTGTTGTATTTCGAGTTTTCACTAAAAAAAAGTAGCGAACTAGCGTGAATAAAGGTCACCACTGAAATCGGGGGGGGGGGTTACCCTCGGTACCCTCCCAGCGTAGGCTTGATGCCTGGGCATTCCAATTCAAGCTCGAATTCCTTCGTATGGTAGGGATGCTATTGAATGAGTCATCAAAACGCGTCCATCTGCGACTGACTGACACACACCATCACTGCTATTCTTTATAATAGGGAACACGGTGATAACGTCCAAGACAATGTTAGCCACATGGCAACTATTTTCCACAAGTACGCCTCACAAAATAGGATATCCAGAACTATAAGTTGCAGATGCAGGAGATAGTCAAGAGCGCTCGGGCCGAATACTAACTGAACGAGGCTAAAGGTTTGCATTCTGTCTACCATGCGCCGTGGAGTTTAGTGAGTAAGGTAAAACATCTTACAGCTATAAAAAAGGAGTTGACTGGCAATCCTACTTCGGTTGTATAAATGGCAAATACCGCCACTTCATTGACTTCTACTTCTCCAGATCTATTTGCGTGGAATCAGTTTATGTTTGGATACGCGACAGATGCAGCTGTACTGAAGAACATCTAGACAGTGGCGTCCAAGAAAGAATGTTTGTACCTGGCCATCTAGTGGACTTGTCTGATCCCGTTGCAGTTCATCAAGAAGCAACTGCTACCTCGAGTATCTGATCTTAAGAAGGGTCTACAAGATCGAAATATTGGTGTCCGCGTCACGCTTTTGCTTGATATTCCGAGTACCGAAAATGATTAAGACAAAGCTAATTTCAGCTCAAGACAATTTGGATTTTCAAACCTGTTGATCACGACTCCAATGTCACCGAGTTCTTCATGATGGCAGAAAACCATTCTAACGGGGTTTAGTAGTTACATCAGCCTACTATAAGCGCATGATGAACATTCTCATGAACATGGCAGTTTTTGTCGATTCGCGGCGCATTTTAAAACAGGGGGTAGTGGCACAAAAGAATGGAAGAAGCCAAAAAGCTGCAGCGTATGCTCTCGCAAGTGTGGACCGACGCGCCAGATGTCGCCGCAGCTTTCCCTGCCGCCTCAATCTTCTCCTTGTCGTTGACCCACAAGTATATGCTTTTGCGTTTAGTGCTTCTCTGTGTAAAAAAACGCTCGAGCGTAGCTTAAATTGCATGTTCTTTAAGGTAACGTACGACTTTGAGTCGGAATTCGTAAGTTTTTGGGGAGCACTTGTATTGCGTCGGGCAGGGCCCTCCATTTTTACGTACTTGCACCCTTCCCATGGGCTCACCAGGAGCTCAGAATGGCAGATTAGTGGTGTCAGGACACAGTTTTAGATCACTGGTGCCGAAAAAATTGTACTACCTCTGGGCAGAAATAAGCGCAACAAATACCTTCAAATTTAAATATCCGTATGAAACCGCTTGCTTCTCCGCTGTCGGGCGGGGGAGGTTTCGTCTGTTAGCATGACGTAAGACCAATTATCCATATCTTCATTGAGCCGCTTCTTATCAACGTGATTTATGTTGTTCATACCATCGAAGTCCATTGTAAAATCACTGACAAAACCAAGGCCAAAATCTAAGTCGCTTATACTGGTTTTTTTCAAATAGCAGAGGTCTGGTACGGCCGGAAGCTCGGCTAAATCCTCCTTCTGTTATCAAAGGCCCTCACAAGGTACTCGGAGAACCCCGCGAGCTCCGTGGTGCGTGTCTGCACCTGACGACACTTTGCACGAACCTCAACTACACGTTTCTGCAACTCGCCTCAACTTATGTTCGTCTGAAGACGCGTTTTTCTTGCTGCTGCAGCAAACTTCATTCTTGGTCCCTTTAGATGCCGTCTGCTTGAATTTGGTCCATCTTCTCGCAATTATCGACCTGTGACGACCAACCTTGTCCGCTAGTTCAGCTAGCTCCCCTCTTGACATATCATCGTTTGTAGGGTCCTTCAGAAGCTTCGCAATATTTTTTAGGCGTTCTGTACCGTCAAACATTCGCATGACAGTGGTTCTATATCTCCAGGCGGCTTCATCTTTGCTGGGCGGAATTTGAGTTTACAAAAATTCTGATCTGTGGACTTTGGGACGTGGTAGTACAACCATTTCTTTTCAAAAAGATCAATAAGGGTATAGAAAATTTGAGGAAGTCAAGGCCAATCGATTGGTCTAGTCAGATTGATCTAAAACACAATATTAAAAAGATATTTAATTTTGAAGGTCTTTGTTGCGTTTATTTCCGCCCAGAGGAAGTATATACCTACCATATTTCCGATACCGGTATTCATTTTGACATACTTTGACTTCTCTGATTGGAGAACCGACCTCGTTTGGTGCAGTGGTTAAGGCCCTGCCCTCGGGACCGGGAGATTGCGGGTTCGAGTCCCACCGTGGACGAAAATCCAAAGTCGGATAGAGTCGGGGTCCAAAAGTGTAATGAAATGAGGCCCTTACAGCACCGCGCTTGACATGGCTTACACCACCCTGTATAGGGTCAGGTTCTCTAAATATCATCTCTATCAGCCGTTGACCTCGTTTGGTGCAGTGGTTAAGGCCCTGCCCTCGGGACCGGGAGATTGCAGGTTCGAGTCCCACCGTGGACGAAAATCCAAAGTCGGATAGAGTCGGGGTCCAAAAGTGTAATGAAATGAGGCCCTTACAGCACCGCGCTTGACAGGGCTTACACCACCCTGTATAGGGTCAGGTTCTCTAATTATCATCTCTGATTGGAGAATTGTTACCTGACTTTTTATTAAGTACCGGTACCTACTATTCCGAACTTTGTATATACAGTCACCCCCCCCAATGAAAACCCCCCTAACGTATCCTTTTTGCAAGATTTCAATCTATTAGATTAGGCTTTATATACCGCGAAGCTTATGTCCAGGCGTGTACATCGAAATATCCAAAGTAGACTTCAGACCAACGATTGAAAATCCTTTATCGAAATTCTACCCGAAGATCATTTCCTGTATAGTAGCTCGTCAGTTTTAACTCTTCGTATTCCCCTCCAATTGAGGTTTTCACTGGGTTGGCATCCATTAGGTCGAAATCCCGTAATATGTTGTAGATCGTCACTTCTTGATCCACAATATATCCCCCGTTTGATTCGTAGACGACAATCATTCCAAGGAATTTCATTTTTTTCCAAGGTTTTTGATCTCCAATACCTTCAAGTCGTCGAAGTATCATCTCATTTGTGCCAGTCATCAAAAGGTCATCCATGTACAAGCCTACTATTGTCGTGTTGCCTTCCGAAACCTTGATGTTTAAACACAGGTCCGTAATAGACTGCTTGAAATTGAAATCCACGAGTTTGTTGTGAAGCAGCTTGTTCTACAGTAGATGTATCAGCCTGTCCGGAAGTGGTGCAAGAAATTCATCGGATTTATTGGCGGCAAGCTATGATCATTGTTGAACATCCTACAATAAAAGGAAGGAGACAGTACCTTCAGTGTGGGGAAATCGGACATCTGATGAAGACGTGAACGGTTTCTCTACAGGAACTCCTTAAAATATGTTGTACTGGTTAATTTTCGTGGAATTTAGATCAAATTATGTTCAGGTTTTCTTGGTAAGAACACAAGTTGGGGCCGCAAAGATGTTCGAGCATTTTCTGGTACTTTTTAGCGATAATTTAACTGCAGGGTTCACGTCTTTAGAACCGACGGTGGAGGTAAATACAGGAACTTGGATGGCTTTTGCAAAAGCGCTTAGTTTTGCGTCAAATCAGTGAAGCAAATAACCAATCCAGCAACGGAAAAGCTCATGATTTTCTTTTGCGGTTTAAGTTTGATGTTCTGGGACGATGCGATGGAGTACGCCGCCTACATTGTGAACCGAATCCCTACGAATGCTAACGTCAAGAGAATGTCGCCACAAGAGTGCTTAAGCAGCAGGAAACCTAAGCAATGTTAAATGTCGACGTTTGGTTCACCGTGCACCGTATACCGGAACTCGGAAAATATCCCTCGCTCAAAGAGCACAGATCTGGTTAATCGTTGGAAAGAGTGAAGAAGTTAGAGGATACAAGGTTTTTAATAATAGAAAGAAATGATGCCATCACGCAGCACGTAATAAACATCATGACTTCGGATGCGACGCAAAATGATCAAGTCAAGAAATAAATCCTCAGAAACGAAGGCTCACAAAGAGAACAAGGAGCAGTAACCGCGACCGAACGTCCGACGATATCAGGCTGGTTGCGTAAGGCGACAAACAGAGATTTGGTTTGGATTACACATTAACGTTCGCAGCGGTAACTGAAATGGGAACCTTCAAGTTGATTTTGGCTTTGGGAAGCAAGTGGGGTGTGTGTACACGACATGAAGACATCCCAAATGCTAATGTAAAAGATTTGGAGGAAGATCACGACATATATCTTTTTATTCCGCAAGAAATGAATTTACAAGGAATCATTAAGGCAAACGAAGAAGAAATGAAGATATCGGACATGGTTCTCAAGGTAAAGAAGACACTGTATGTGTTAAAACAAGACGAATGTCAATTCCCAAGATGTGGACGTCCCAGAATACAGACCTCCGTTATGTAAGTCCTCCAGCTGGAATGGAATGTCCAAAAGAGATTTAAGCATGACATAAAGGTGCACTAAATTAGTAGCCCGAGTAATATTTTTTAGTGAGACACAGCGTTAGTGGGAGGCTCAGTTCAAACGACGTCTTTACGGTTCGCATAACCCGTGCAACATGAAAGGACATACACGTTATTGCAGACATTGGCTTTGGGAATTTGAATTCTTAAGCATGCTCTATCGGCGGAAGGCAAGCTGAAGGAGAACCGAAATCTGTTTGTTCATGTCGTTAGAGAAATTGGATTGGCAGTGAAGATATCTGCAAGACAACGCGGAGATACTCCTGGCGCTGCGATACCCCCAGAGTCTAGAGGTTTCGTTTTCTAGATCAGCAAAATCCTTGTTGGGAGATCATGAGACGCTTAGTGAAAGTGAATTCTCATCTTACAAAGCTGAATTCACTTTGGGCAGCCTAAGTGATAGTGGAGCTGCTAGTCTTTCTACCACACTGACAAACCCAACCCCTGTAGTGGAGAAACGGGTAGGTACATGCAGAATTACAGAGCTAGAGTTTGTCGCGGTAAAACTTCAGCCTGAAGGATATCGAATGTTGGTAGCGCTGGTGGGGGAGATGCCACAAATGTTGCACCTAAGAGTGGAAAGATGAGGAAGAGTGCCAGATTTTGGAATGTGGTAGTATGGAACAGAAGAGAGCGAGTGATTTCCTAAAAGATTGAGGTTTTGCGCAAAGATCGACCAGCCACGAAATCGATGGATTTTTTGGATTTCTATGTCATTTCTCAGCATCTACAGATGCTTCAGTGTCTGCGATATGATTTCGTCATTTTGAAAACTGTGTCTGTATTTTGGAATTCGTAATCTCTTTTCGCAGAAATAAACTTTCAGCCCAGGAGGTCTAGTAGACTGCATTCATTGACCAAAAGATTGTTGAGTTCAAAATCTTTGTTTTAAAATTTCGTAAAGCTGTCTTTTCAGAAGTTCTCAATTCAGTGCCCGCTCCATTGTGCTATCTGAATCTTGTTTTCGTGGCATATGATACCGTGTATTACTTGCATCGGTTGTACGCATTACGGAAGCCTCGCCCAGCGAGCCCAGCAACAGGAACAAATGACCCATCTCCACCAGGACGGAGATTACATTGTGGTAATTTGTCTCTCAAAACGTTGTTTTAATTTTCAGACAGACTCCTAACATCACTTCTATTTGACGCTCTAATAGACATCAACTTATCCCATAACAATAGCCGGGTACACTCTTTCCCGCATTTCTTCCAACCTTGAATATTCACGTTTTCGCTTAATATCATTTCTGGGACAAAGAAAGCATCTGTAGCGCCTACAATTCTAATTTTGAGAATATTCCCGTGACCAGGGTTCAATAAACGGCTTCCCGACGTATTACAATATTGCACCAGGATTTCGATACTAGCATCCACGACGTAGTCTGTCAAGTAGTCCGTTTGTTTTACACAATGCAGCTTGTAACACTCACAGGAAAGTATATCATTGAAATGTTCTTTTGTAACGATAAGACCGGCAAGATTATTTTAATCACTTCGGAAACCACAAAATATCATGCGATAGATAGGCGACCATAAATCCCTCCATTTCATATTCGAGTCCGAGTTTTCGACCTCCTGCCACTCGGCAGCTCCTCTAGATACCTGCAAGCAACTTCCATGTCTTATGCTCCAATGTGAGTAACAATTGGTACAGTATTATGTAAAACAATTGCTCCTCTCTTCGAATGCACTCAAACTTCAACGAAAGGGTACCAATCTTCCTGCAATAAATAATGCCAGCTGTTTCCAATTGTCTGATCTCTCGACTTGGTGTGGTGTAAATATTGTGGTCTCACACTGCTACGCGGATTGGCTAAATTGATATATCAATTGGTGGAAAAGTGGCCGGTGGGACAAAAGTGGAATAATCGAAGTGACAGTTATCCACCTGAGACGGGTCGATCAGACCCAGAATGGGGGGGGCGATCGGCTACGGTAGAGAAAATGGAGAAATGGTGGAAAGTACCGTTACTTAGTATGACCGTAGTGGAGTAAAGCTGATCAGAGTGGGCCGATCGGTTTCGAAGTGATGAAGTGATCGATCGGGCTTTCCAGATACTAGGCTACAGACTAGAACATGCCGACCAGCTTGGATGATCGATCATTTTGCCCGTTGGACATTAAAGTGGTTAAATCTTGGCGTTTAGCTCTTTATCGACTGATTTGACTAGTCAATCGGCATGGCCGACCGACCTAACTCACGGATCAAATAATATGGAGATTGTGGAATGGTTGTGAACACCGATCGGTTGATATGGTAGCTCAAGGAGGTTGACGATTGATGGATTAGGCGGTATTGTGACTTGGAGGGTCGATCGGATCGGTCGATCGGGTACGTGGTAGCCGACTGAGAGTTCTGACCAGCTGACCGGAATAGGATGACCGATATTGTCTTAGATGGATAAGCCGACCGGACAATGATGACCTGACCAAGAATGAATATGGAGATAGCAAAAGAGACCGGGTTCTTGTGAAGGTTGACCGAAGGTAATATCGGCGAATCATGTGACAGGGTCGTTAAGTTCTTACCTTCTAAACACGTCAGACAATTTGGCCTCGAAAAATCAGTAATCTTAACTCCCGATAGGTTTGATGTTATTAGTATCATCAAATCACTTAATATTTAGCAATTGAATTACAAAATTTAAGGTTTTATAACTTCAACATATATTATCTGTTTAAATTATTTTAGGACCTATTGCTTCTGGCTTTATTTTATTGGGTTCTTCTATGCTATTACAGGTTCATTAAATTTCAATAATAATTTTGTAATGTTATCAAATATTATTTTTTAAAATAATATTAATATATTAAGGGAAACACTAAAGACACCGCCTAAAATTGATTTGGGCACCTATTCGGACTTAGCCGAATATATAGTTTAAAGGATCACATTTATCTTCTTTTGTACTTGTACTGCGCTCATCAATGTTCTATACACATGTTAGGTTTCTTGTCATGCGAGACATCACCTTCGTTTTCGGTCTCTGTGATGCACTCATTTGCTAACGTAAACCAAGTATTTGCATCAGCGCAACGAAAGGTGTAAATACCACAAGTAGGGCATTTTTTGTGCCATAACTTATAATACTAACGAAACGTCGTTTCGATTGGAGTTATAATAGTACTAATTCACTTTTTTGTGATCATTGTTTCAGTCGAAAAGTTTTATTGGAAGAATTGATATTGATGTGATAAATCTTGTTCACTTACCGTTACGTGAGTGAACAAGATTGATCACATCAATACGTACCTGGTCAGGGACGACCATGGCAACCAAGACCGAACGTGGATCGACCAACGGCTAAACCAGCCCAAACCCATGCAGACGTGGGCATGGAATCAATCCGATCAACTGGATATGTCTGATCAATTTGTCAAATCAGCTATCAGGATTGATTAAATAAGTAGTGATGTTGAAATGAAATCAACCGGGGGTTTAAGCCAATTTTTCGATCAGATTGACTTGGACATGGAGATGCCTCGTAAGGCAAATATGGCTTCGGCATAGACATTCGACGGCACAGACGTTCGACGGTGTTTCCGGAACGATCACCCGAGTCCGGACGTCGGCAATTTCTGAACTGAAGGACTTTACGGGCAAGGAGGTTCAGCCGAATGAAATTAGCCTTCTTGAGAGAAAAGACGCCAAAAGGGGAGAGATGGTTAATTTTTGCCGATCAAATGAAAGGACCGGCCAGGAACTAGCTCAAGCAGTAGGGTCGGGGGAAGCCCGATCAAGATGGCCTTAACTATGTGGTGATTTTGAGGAGAAATATTGTAAGTCAGGGGTGAGACAATACTACCACATGAAGAAATGAGGAAAAAGTCGGATTGAGACTCCGATTGAATATTTACATCGTTTGAATGTTGCTGGATATATAGCCAAGATGCCGACTGAAGCTTAACCACTGCACCGGGGTGGGCCATTTATGCTTATTTGAACAGTTTCTTAGCTCTGAAACTGCTAGCTACATTTGCTACATGTACGATAGAATCTCCAATTATAATTTATAATTTCTTGATTTTCCACCAATCACATGGGCGGTGACAGTGGGTTTACAGCGTCTGCCATAATTATGGACGAAGCGAGTAAAATCTACATGTCAATTGCCGATGCGATCGAGATCCTCGACTCTAACACGTCGGGTACCGACTCGCCAGTCTCTACAGATAACACAATGAACAAGTCGTGGCTCGACGCCGGCAAATTGGACCCCGTTGTCAATCTCAAGGCGTTTGGGAGGGCCAAAGCCGTGTCGTTAGACCACTGCTTAAATTTCAAAGCAGTGGGTACGTACTTCCGAAGTTCATGTTGTTGCTCAAACTAGAGATAGTAGCAGGAGCCACAACGCCAGCAACACTCGTCGTGAGCAAAGTAGTAGATGAACTGTTGTAGTTGAGGTAAATGACGAAAAAATCTTCGATGAATCGGCTATAATAATTCAAACTACCAAGAAAGACTGCATGAGCCTGTACTAATCTGGGGAAAGGAAGTGCGCCAAGGTCCTTCGGATTCGCTTCCAACACCTGGATCGACACATTATGACCTAAATAGGCGACTTTGGGCTGACCCCAGAAGCTCTTGACTACGCTGATCGATAAAATCCAACGTTCGCAGGTGTCAAGTAATCGTTCGACCTTATCACGTAGAATATCCCATGACGTGGCCAAAACCAGGATGTCATCTATATACAATCGCCTTCCTAAAACCGATGTTTTTTGGTTCTGATCTGATTCACCTTCCGTGAACACATAATGAGGTTCGGTGATCTTCTCGTTTGTACCGATCTAAAAATATCCATTGAAAACATTACGAATCAACCTCTGATAGATATGTGGATCATTCTTCAACCCGAACGGCATCCGATTCCATTCGAAGAGGCCGAAAGGTGTGACAAATGCTGATATTTCACGAGCCGGATCAGTCATCGAAACCACCGAGAAACCAATTGCCATGTCCAACGAGAAGAACCATCAGACTTTATACACGTCTTTAAGTAAATCATTTATCAAAGGCATTGGACAGACCATCAGCTTCGTAAGTCTGTTGACCATCCTGTAATTGATGCAGAGTCGGATGGCGACTCCGTTCTTTTTTATCACAATCACGATCGGTGATGCCCACTGTGATGTTGAAGGTCGGATAATTTTGTACCCAACAAACCGTTGATCAAGTGAGAAAACGTTTTCCGATATTGTAGTGCAAACTTACGGAAATGTTGGGCAATCGGTCTAGCGTTCCCCGCATCAATATCACAAACCTCTCCATAGGCGGTGGGAGATAGGGCATTCATTACCCTTCCCGATTAACAAATGTCGTCATTTCCAGATGATCCGTTTGAGTTGATCAATTTGTTCAGAAGTATTTACATCGGGATCACCGACTTGTAGATCGTCAAGGGTGACTTCTGGTATACTGGGTGACATTTCTGGCAAACCGCCATTAGCCTCTCCACCTTCGTGTATACACACTTGATCGTCCACCGACTCTCTCTTCCGATCTGACACCAACCTGTATCGGCCTTGGTGAATCATCCGTTTGCTGGTCTTGTTCTGTTTTCGCTTCATTCTCAACAGCTACAACGGATTCGTGTTGCTCAATTTTTCTATCAGATCAAGGATTTCACTGACCTCACTGGTGGTGGAATCACCTTTGAACAGA
This sequence comes from Sclerospora graminicola, assembly GCA_001887855.2. Taxonomy (NCBI): domain Eukaryota; phylum Oomycota; class Peronosporomycetes; order Peronosporales; family Peronosporaceae; genus Sclerospora; species Sclerospora graminicola. The sequence goes on along the minus strand of MIQA02000212.1, from coordinate 78,172 downwards.
TCATCATTGTTGTCATCGTTCGGATCGATCGCCATCTGTGATCCAACCCTAGTAACATTCAAAATCTGCGGTTCTTCTTTAACACTGGTTTCACCTGTCGACTTCGCAGACGACCCCCTGATCAGTATCTTGGTCGGTCTGGTTTTTCAACTAAAGGGGAGGTATCTTCATCCACCACCTCCTCGTTACTGATCAGGTCAGTGGTGGCTTGATATGCCAGATTCTGCCATTCAGTGTATCTTCGTGGCCCAACCGAAACATATTCTATTTGTCGGGGCACTTCCCTTCAGACAAGCACATCCCTATAAGCATATCTTTGTGAACGATCAGCGGTTGATCAGAGATATTAGTAACTCTAATATAACTTGATCTGCCGATTCCTTTAACAAATGTCGGGACCCATCGTTCACCACGAGATAACCATAATTTCTGCTGTTGATCAGTTGACCGAATCATCACGTCAATTGATTGAGCTACCGCAATATTTTCATATCGACCCATCTTAACCAATTTTATACGAGCGCCATAGCGTGGACGTCGGCCAGATGTATCTGTACTTCATCCGGTAGGGTCAGGGCTCCATGAGGTCAAGCCGTATACCGGCCGGGGCCATGAAATCCATTCCCAGTATGGTGTCCTGACCAGGTAACTGGCTGATCCAAGCATTAAAATAATAAGCCGGGGAACCGGCTAAGGTAATCTTGGCACGTGACCGGCCCTCGGTCATTTACGAACTTTCACCGATCCCGACACATTCTTGCCTCTGGGTATCATCTATACGACATCCCACCTTACGAGCAAAGGCGGAGTCGATAAATGGACTTCCGCCCCAGAGTTAAATAGAATAGTGACGTTTTCAGTATTGATTTTCCGTAACTTTTGCTTGCTCAAACCACTTGTCAGGAGAGTGATACTTCCAGTTACCTCGGGATTCACCAGGCAGTAGGTCCAACTCCATGATCACATTCGATCGGGAATATTCGTCCGCTCTGAGACTATGAATCGGACACCGATCGGAACAATTTGAAATAGAGCATTAGATATCGGTTATCTCCTTTTCTCACACTTATCTCTGCTACTGATGTATGCATAAATGCTGAACTTAGATCGCTAGGCTCGAACCAGATTCCAACCTGGCGAGCGATCTAGTTTAACATTTTTCGACGTCCGGTAGAAGCATGCCAGCATGTTTGGTCGGCACGTACCACTTGCACATCTGATTGGAAAATCTTTAATCTGGCAGGAACCAGCATCATGAATCTTTCCAGAAGTTTTGCACACGAAAAAACAATGATCGGAAAGATGACCTTTCCGGCCACACTTCCCACACGTCATTCTTTTCCAACAGTCATGGTCGTTATGCTTAGTCGACCCGCAATGGACACACTTGCGAGATCGGTCTGAATCAGGATGCTTTCCACCTCCCTTCCGTTCATCAATTCAATTAGCCAATGATCTCGGACGAAGTTCAGTTTCCGTCGTAAAAATGTGGCTGTATTGTTCTTCGTCAGAAGGCCCTTTTCTTCTCCAGAACTTGAACTATCCATGTTTTTTGCGATCATCCGGATCGCTCTTGCCGGTTGGGTCGCCGGTGCCTTGGCTGGTTAGAATGTGATTTCGATCATTATCGATTGGATCCTATCTTGGCCTTGGGTTCTCGTATTTTAGCCCGTTACATCGTCCTTAAGGTCTGTTCCAGTTCTTTAACTTTCTTTATGCAAAGCAGGGTCAGTAGATCAGCCAAATCACGGTTATCCAAAGTACCGATGAAATGTTCGACGTGTTCGCGAGCCGTGTTGATCAGAAGTTACTCTATCGAATGACTGACACCTTTTTTTGACGTAATTTACAAATATTCCTCAAAATTAAAGATTGCATTATCACGATGAAGCAAAGCGAAATCGATTTTGAGGCTACCGTCACCTTCGAGAACTAAGCAAATTGACACTAGATGCCAACGCTCAGGTCTTAACTGGCAAAACTGACGTGAGTAATTATTGTGGACATCGGTTTGGGGTTTCCCTCCGGCTCAGCCTGTACAGTTACAGAAATAATAGCATCCTGTAAAAAGTACATAAAACAACGAAAACATCCATTAGCGAAATTTAATCTTGGTTTCTGGTATGTCAAGGACTTTGGGAAAGGTTTAGAGTGTTGCTCAATATATATGCGTCCTTTTAATCTCTTGTTTGAATGAAGAGATTCTTGTTTTTATAGAAAACATCTCTATGAAGATGCAATGATAACGAGGCTACCAAAACACAGTACACAAAATTAGGCTACAAACACAGATGGAACCATCTTTTTATGAATCCACAATACATCCTTCAGCACAAGTTGGGTGTATGTTGCTAGGTGACTAAATACCCATTCTGCAGTAACTGGGTAAATACCAAATTAAAAAGCTTTCTTTTACTCAGCGGCTTGTTACTACACCTCATCTCACCTTGTGTACCCGTTGATCGGGGGGTTCACTCTAACATAGCTGTAATAACTTTCTTCTTTGACAAAAGAAAGTACCCCTAACCATAACTTATGTTGCCGGTCATAAGGCTAAACCACCACATCCACTGATTGCCCCACCGAAATAGTCACGAACCGACCCAACATCAAAAAAGAATGCGGGTAACATATAGAGACCGCCCACTTGGGTTATCGAATTTTTTTTATTTGCTCAAAATGCACCATCCAGACGTGAGCAATTGTCAGTAACGCCTGGACTATACGACTTCCCTACCAACCCTACTTTATGACCTACTGGTGGACCACCACTCATACATTTAAGGACGGAAGACTTCGCAGGCCGCGACTTGCGCGTGTTGGTGCTCAATGGCGTTGTGAAGTGATGTATTGCCCGCGACAACGTTCAAAGGGCGAGAGGAGACGCAGTTGCTACTTTTCTTCTGAGGTCGAGGCCCATGATGGCATGAAAGAGTTTCTAGAATCTTTCGACCATCGCATTCGACTACCAGCCGGTGGCTCATCTTCTTTACCATCTGTTAGTCTTGTTGCTGCAAAAGGAGGTAAGAGAGCAACGTTTTCAACCAACACAGCTGAGTTGGCCGCTTTCGAGAGAGTCAAGAAGGAGCTAAATTGGTCCCGGCTTACACTACTGGACTGGCAAACTCATCTTGAATTTGAGGATGTCAAGAAGCTGGAGGATATTTCCAGGCGTGTCTTACTGCGCTTGGAGTCGGCTTTCGGGGATAGTGCCATGTTGAGGATCAGCAGAGGCCAATCTGATCAGTTGCGTCATATGAAAGGAAGAATTGAGCTACTACAGACACGAGCTTTTGAGTTGCAAAAAAAGCCTCCAGGCTCATACAAAAAGCTATCGAAGGCAAGGCTTACACACTTATCATGACAGTGGACGAGGAGGAACAGGACATTACCACTTCAGTTATGAATACGGTACAGACATCAACTTGGTAGGTGGGACCCGAGTAAAGAAATACAACTATTCGCGACCTCCAGGTTTCCAAATCAACTTCAGCGAGTTACTTTTCCAGGCAACCCTTGTAGCCCAACTTCTTCGAGGGTATGCGCGCAGGGACAAGAAACGATCCCAATCCTTCGAGGATAATCTAGAAGCCATTTTAACTATGTTTGAGGCAAAGGTTTTGACAGCCGATCCTGCTGATGCAGATCGAGTGGCCCGATCATTACGGAGCGTTGCTGTTATTCAACGAAAGACTGTCAGAATAATGCAGACCCTGGCAGCAGAGGTAATAAGTCGACACTGGTTGGAGCAGGGAGGTACGTACTTACCGCATATCATTGGATTGACTTCCACAAAACGAAATGGCAGACACTGTTATTCACAGAAGCGCTTTGGATGAGCATAAGAAAGTGTTGGCGACTCTACTTCTGGCATGGTACAATACCTTTCGTAAGCACGGCGGCTTCCTTGAGGATGGTTGAGGTAGATGTGCAGAGTGTGTCCACCATCGCCTTATTTCCTGGCATGACCAATGTCATAAAGTCGTTCGTCAAGACAAGCAAGGAGGTAACAGTGGAACTAGCTCGGAGGTATATTTCTCAAAAAATTAGCAGTTCCTCTTAGATGAAGACGAGGAATCAAGAGCACATATTAATCAGCTTTTGTTAAGTCGATGAATAAGCGTGAAAAAAGGGATATCATGCTCTACAGCACATAGCTGGATGTTAAAGTCGGGATGCAAATATGCGGACGTAAAGCAGTGCTATTACAGCGATGGTCAGAACCGACCCGACGTCGTGCAATACAGGGACAAGAACATCGAGCAGCGCAACGAGCTCGCTCTTCGTCAACTACTTTGGATATCCAGGGAAAGCACCCAAGGACAAGTACCAGCTCCATTCATTAGTATACGATAGAGTGCGAGAGCAATGCGGTCACTTTGGAGGGGAAATGCACAAGGACTTTGATGACCATGCGCGAACAGCTAAAGAAAACGGTAAGTATCAGCATGTTCCCGCCGTCTGCAAGTGTGATTGTGTCTTTATATCATATAAAACAAGATGAATCGTGCTATAAAAGTTTCACACTTTCCACCAAGGAATGGCAGGTTGATGGAGAGATAAAAAACACAAAAGTGGAGATGGAGTTGGGATCATGGTATCAGAATTTATCGATGAAAAGCGAGAATTCGGTTTTCCATTGGCTCCAGCTAAGGTGGCAGTTGTGAATAATCACCCCAGTCGAATCAACAAACCAACCCTGTGTGAACGTGAGGCTCTTCCAACGTCATTTCTCGCCCTTAGGGTCTTCAAGTACGGGTCTGGAGATGTACGCGAAGGCTTCTGGAATTGTGATTGTCAGATTTTACAGCTAGCTAGCTTTGGATTGTCTTGAGATTATTGAGTCCGATCTTCGGCTACTAGTCGAGATCGATTGGAGTTCCGATCATACTAAATTAGATGAAGACGGTCTGAATGCTGGTCGAATGAATGCTTCGTGGGGAGGCAAGCAACCTAAGATGAGATGCACGACGGTGACACGAGACTGTACAGTAGAAAGTGCCATTAAAACCTGGGCAGGTGCAGTCACTGATATTTTTAGAACACGAAACGCCACATTTCGAGCCCACCGCCCCACGTAAGGACTGCAAAAGACCGGAGGCTGCGGCTGACTACAAATGAAAGAACCCAAGACCAAATGGCGGCAAGTGTGCTTCAGTTTCGAAGAAAGCGAAGAAAAAGACGGGCCATCACGGTCAAGTTCTCAGCAGGATGGATACATATGTAACCAATATCAGAGTGTGATACTCAACACTTCTCACTCACTATTTTATCATAGGTGAACAAGAGACAGCAACAAAAGAAGGAGAAATGCAAAACAAAAAAGATGGAGAAGAAGGCGACACAACTATAGCAGCAGCAGAAGAGAAGGATGTTACAATTGAGGGGTGCGTGGGCAAGGCGAAAGATCTTAAACAGATCCTGAAAGAACGCGGGCTGTTTGACAAGAAAATGAACCTGGAAGGGATGCGACAGAGGTTAGCAGCGCGTTCAGATTTTGCAGGGGGGGTGAGCGTGGTCAAGGCTTTAGTGCATAAGCGGGGTCATATTTTATTGCTCTCACCTAAGTGTAATCCAGAGGTTGCTGGTGTAGGAGTCGAGTACTGCTGGGGTATGTCGAAGCTTGCATTCAGGCGAAAGACAAACGAAACTCAGGCAAAGCACCTTCACCAAAATGTCCTGCGCCCCTTCGAGATAGATCATCTACCAGTCTACCGGGTCCGTCGCTATGCCCGTAAGAAGGGGGAGTACCTGCGTGTGTATGAAGCTATGAGGACGGAAAGGGGTCCTGCTACTGCTGCTGCTTCCGTTATGGTTGAAATAGGAAAGGAATCATCGGCATTTCCGACGACTACACTTTTGCTGTCTGAGCACGGGGTACTTGCAGGGGCCAGTTTACACTCGATGATAGCTGCCAACAACAATGATGCATCAGCATCAGACGATAAAATATCGGGTACGTTTTCAGCAACGATGATTGGTAATGGTAATGATGATAGGGAAGATGTTAGCATCCAAGAAGGCTCATCGGAACATTGTTGACATCGACTCCATGACCATTAATGCACTTTAACTACGAGTAGTATTGGAAGCCTTCTCAAATGCCTGCTGCATTGACCCGAAAAAACATTGGAGCTGGTTACACAACTTTAAACAAGAAACAAGTCAGTTAAGGTGGAAATAAGAATGTATTTCAACCATGTCTTCTTACCTTCTCAAGCTTGGACCAGCGAGATATTGATGTAGGCGATGTTGAACATGCTCAAATTTGTTCGTCATGACTGCAAAAAAATGCGACGATGAATATTATTTTACTCAAATCAGATCGTTCTTCACCACCATCGTCTTGTTACATTTTTGAGGCAATTAATCGGGCAAGGCGCTTTTGGTTAGGCGGTAAGAACGCATGGGTACGATTGGAACGTATTCATTTTGTCGGTGTTTGTAACCCGGCAACAGTTCCAGGACGTGTCCCGATTTCACTGCATTTACTACGTCATGCATCTGTTCTTCTTTTTGATTCCCCGTCTTACCCTTCACTAAAGCAGATTTATGGAACTTTTAATCGTGCTTTATCAAAGATCACACCATTTCTTGGGTCTTATATACAACCACTCACTGATGCGATGGTGCATGTGTACGATAGAAGACGTTTACCGTGGAGATGCAGCCACATTTCATCTACAGGCTCCGCGAGCTTTCAAGTGAGCGCTCTATGAACTATGTAACATTTGGAGTATGAATTCGATATCCAATCGCTGGTCAAATCGGTCTTTCATGAAGCACTTCGACTTTCCATGGACCGCTTGGTGACATTTGACGCGCAAACGTGGTGCTTCCACATGGTAAAGGAGACGCTACGGGGTCACTCTCCTCAAAGCGCTACTGCTACCGAAAATATGGAACAAGGAGGTCAACGTCCGATCCTGTTTTGTACGGCTTCCAAGAATCACACAAAAGCCACGAGGGGGGATCTCCGCAAGCATATTGAAACCCATTTTGCCCGTCTTCCACGAAAAATAACTTAACGTACAGCTCGTGGTATTTGATTCGGTGATTGGCCATGCCCTTCGCACCGCTCCTAACCGCTTTGCTGGTTGGTGAAAGTGGTGCCGGAAATATTGTTCTATCTCGTTTCGTGAGCTGGATGAATGGTATGTCCGTGTTTCAAATCAATTTCACATCGAGTTACACGTTAGATAACTTTGATGACGACCTCCATGTTGTGCTAAAGCAATGTAGCTGTGAAGCAGAAAAGATCTGCTTTATCGTTGACGAGTCGAATGTCCTTGATTCTGGTCGTCGCACTTGCTCTATAATGCTAGCTTGGGGTAAAGTTTAAAAAACGTGATAAATCGTACATTTGGAATTTTTCTTAATAAGCACTATTTATTGATAAAGTAAATTTTATTAATCAGACCAAAATTGTTACCAGAGAAATTTTGGGGTTCTTGGATATTCCAGCTCGTAGCAGCTACTACTTCGGTTTCAGCTCCTGTAATGCTCACATTAAAATCTAGATAACTTAAAGCGCGAGTGCTCACCGGAAATATTTAAATGAACTTCTTCATCTTACTCTAAAGTATATCTTATAGACGTCGATATCTTAAAGGGGACGCTCCTATATTGAAGTAGTTTTGAGGCATATGATATTTTCATGTGGTACACACTAGAAGGGTTGTCGAAAATTGAACCAGTGATTGTCGCTAACTCAATACATTGTAGTGCGAGAAGCTTTATGGTGTTATTATTTTTGTTTTAGCGATAGCAACTGCATTTATGGATTAGGTTAAATGAAAAATTTCGGGGTGCAACCGTTTCCATGGAATCACATCGGAGCACAGAAGTTTTGTTTCTCTAAGAAAGAGAAAGTCGGTGACTCCAATCATCATCCGCTTCATACAAAAGATAACAGCATTGCACAAGATCATGCGAGACTCATAGAGTTTTTCTTCGTCCAATACCGACATGTCGAGGAGATTTGCACTGTCACCAGACGTAAAAGACGCTGCTTGGGCATGCTCCATGACTTTGGTGTGACAATCAAGACACGAAAAGCGCTGTGTATCTGCATGCCGCTGTTCTTCCATGGACATGGCGGTACATTGGTACCACCACGCACTCCCATTTAGGTCATTCACACCATCCTTGTTATCCGTTGGCGGCAAAAACTCGACACTAAAGTAGAGAAACGTTAGGAGCACAAGTTGCAATAGTTTCTCCCATTTTGCTGTGGCAAATGTTTGGTTGCACAAATCTGGAAACTGAGCAACCGAGCGCAAGAGAAACGTGACGTACGAGCATTCACGAAGAAGGTTCATGTCAGCACCATTGTCGTCGACAAGCCATTGGAACAATGTTTGAGCACAGACGTGTGCAGTTTCCGATTCTTCTAGACAAATCACAATCCCACTCATTAGCTGTTGCCGTACTTCCACGGACATCATGGGATCCAATCCTTTCACATCCATGGCGTCTCGAGATCATCCTGTTCACTCGACAAGGAGGTTAAATAGTCGAGCACGATCACTTCCATCAGCTCTCGGAGCGAATTGAGCGCGTAACTTTCAGCAGCAATACGTTTCGAGTAAATGTTCCAGTGCATGGCCCATTAGAAGCCATCGATCGGTTGCTAACGCGGGGCTGTTGGGCACAATCTGCTCCACTTGCGGCGGACACAACTAATCGTAAAATGCGCCGCAAAGCAGCCAGGTTTTTTAAGCGCCGCGTCGCGACAAGCGATCAAGAAATCATAGCAATTTCCACCATCCACGTTAGTACAATGGGTCCCAAAATTCAGACCCGATTTTTAAAAATAAGCAAAAATATCTTATAGGCGACGCGTTTATAATAGAAGCAATTTGGTGTCATGTACCCATCGTCAATAAGATATACTTTAGAGTAAGGTAAACTGCCAATTTGGGGCCTTCTTTATTTTCTTACAGTGTTGTAGTCTATTTATAATTTGTCGCAAAAAAAATATTGGGTAAAAGTCCGACTAATCAGGATTTTTTATAGCCTTTTATCTATCGATAATGGGCTAATGCATCAAAAATATTAACTCATTCTGTTCGTGCCTCGCAAAAGTACGAAATACCAATTTGGGGCCGCTTGTTTATATGAATTTTTGTATCAGCTTTACCACACCTACCCCTTTTAATATTAGCAAAAACAATCGGTAACGTTACGCTGTCATTTTGTTTATTTCTAAAATTGGTACGCGGATATTTTTTGTCAACGCTTATTGGGCAAAACCAGGAGCGGCCTCAAATTGGCAGGTACTGTACCTTTTATCAAATTTGGTCCATCCAGGCAGAAAAAACCAATTATTGTTTCTGACAATAATTGCTATAAACTGTATTTGTTTTATTCGTGCTCGTTTGACTCGTTTAACAGTAAATCGGATCCCTTGGTGATCTAGATGATATTAATACCGGCTTTATTCAGCATTTTTGTTCAGAGGTACATGTAGTTATCAGTCCTCTTACAGCGCAGCAAAATAGCCGACTGACTGTTAAATGTGTATCATTTTATTTACGCATCAACGCTTCCCATTCTTGCGGCTGTACCACTTAATGTCGTTACAAGCGCTCTTGTCAGATATTTTGACAAGAACTCCTGCTGATACCATCGACTCACAGCAGGCTCCCTTGAGACTTGTGCGGTGTCAACGTCTAAATAATACACGAACCAGAAAGTGCGTAAAAAGCGCTTATTTGTTTGATCGAAGCACCTCAATTTGCTTGAATGTGAATATGCGCCAATCCGGGTAAATCTGTTGACGTTCTAATGCTATCTACTATGGTTTAAGGTTTAAGCTTTATTGAAGGCTTAGGACCGAAAGACTTCACGAGATTGAACTCGTTACATTAAGCACGAGAATTTTCCAGACAGTCTTGCTGATCTTTTAGCGCTCCCACCTCGCTGCTGCGACGAAAACCTCAATCGTTCTACTGTTTAAGAAAGGACATTTTTACAAACAGGCACGTTCGTGGTGAGCACATGCTATTATTTGCAATAGACAGAGCTATCAGCCACGATACTAGCCACCAACTATCAGTAGGGTACCTACCGCACGACGAGGCATTGAAACCGTGCAACCAAATACATGACCTCAAGTCATTCAGTAGAGAACTAGATTTTCTGTCACATATCAGTTATAACTATGAAAACGGCAACAACTACCGCGTTACGAAGAAAGTCGCACCGCACGGTAGGTTTACGAGTGCAAACTTTGATGTCGTTAGCATCTCCTGCGGATGGTAGCTGCCCCATCAAAATGTGACGCTTGACCCTTCACATTAAACAACAGGCCAGTCACTATACCACCTCTTGTATACAGTACTACACCGTCGTAAACCGTGGGAGTTACGAAATTTTAGCTTTGATGTCGTATAATTTTCGCTGAATGTGTACTAGACTGAATATATTTTTTATCGATCAGCACTACGGACATAACGTCAGACACCTCCTGCCAGCCATAAACAAGCGTCGAGAGATGCCTTGAGTGATTGATTACCGTATGAGCTACCTCCACCTGCACGTGCTTGGCTTACTCGTCGGTTTATGACGATTGTGGCTTTGATGTCTAATCACGTGATATTTTCGGTTAAAAGAACTAACGTAGCACGCCTGGCCTAGATATGGTATGAACACTGAGAAGAAAATACATGCATAATAATTTAGTTATATGATGTGAGCTTGTCAAAGTGAAAGTTGATCCTTTCGACATGAGGTACCGGATCACGGTATTAATAAATTCTTGCTTCGTCACCCTCACGTTGAAGAAGAAATAAATCTTTTATCATGTGCTTTCTTTCGATTACTTCAGGTCATGAGTCTTGTCAATGACCCAGGCTTCAATTGTAGAAACATCGCGCTGACACATACAGTACTTGAAGCTCAAGTGTGTGGTATATTTATACAAACGTAGTGTTCAAGAAAGTGTTCAGCATAAATTCAGAGGCCAACAGTTCGATGTTGAAGTGAGTGGTGAAACCTTCACATGTCATGTCGTCTGGAGTTCCGACGTGGACTTTATCTTAGGGTCCGAATTTTCCGTTTCGAGAGCATCGTACCCTTACGTTGTTGAAAAAAATATTTTCTGGCATGTCTTTCTTTTTTCGATTGAGAGGAAGCAATAAGCGCTGAAATGACGTAACCCTTATGTATTACGTTGTGAAAAAAAATATTTTTTGTCGTGTGTTTTTTTATTGGGGGAAGCAATAAGCTCAGAAATGACGCGCACGTGCGCCCTTAGCTCCGTCGCATAACTGCACAAGTAAGTCCACTCGACCCGAACTACTGAAACTTGCTCATTTTCAAAACTTCTGCATTCGAAACTATCTACATCATGGATGCCCAAGTCGTAATCTCGCTCTTGATCCTTACTTTTGTCATCTGCAGTGTCATCTACGACGTTGAGTTGAATCCTCAGGGTCGAAAACTTCATTCAAGACGTTACCGGTAAAAATGATGCCACCCTCGTTATCATTCGTGTTTCTTCGTTGAAGCTCATGTTTGTGTCTTTTTTTCTTTGTTCGTCGTAGATGGCGACGTCTTCAAAACTGGTTCCCAATGGGTGTGGCTTATGCTGCCTTTTACATGGCTCGGTACAATGTTGCAGCTGGAAACGTTTCGTGGATGCGTAAGCAACTTGGTTTCTCGTCCACCTACATGGGCTGGTACGTTGTCTCAATGACCTCTTGAATGAAAAGGGGGGTACTAATATTGGCATTTCTGCACTGCTGCTGCTTCAGGGTTTTATCGGCTGGATCATGGTCATACGCCATTAGTTCACCGATCACTGGCCAAATTACCGACCGAATTGGGGGAAGGAATGGCATGCTCGTTGCGTGTGTAGGTGCTGCAGTGTGTAACCTCTCCCTTGGCGCAATCTTTCTCAGTGACGGGTCCCATCTCACGACGCAAATCCTTTTCGTCGTCTTTTACGCTTCGAACGTGCTCATGCAAGGCTTTGGGACGAGTGCTGCTGTCAAGATTAACGCTGCCTGGTATGTTGGCAGTGAACGTGGCATCTTTGCTGGTGTTTTCAACGTCATGTTGACAAGCGGATACTACTTGTCCCTGGGCACGGGAATCAGTATCATTGAGTCACTAGGCTGGGCATACGTGTTTATCATTCCAGGAGGAGCATTATTGCTCATGTCCATAATTATTGCCTACGCTGTGAAAAGTTCCCCGGCTGATACAAAGCACCTCTCGGTGGATCAATTACCAACGTGTTCAGCACCAATCGAGTCCTCAATTGTGTCGTGCGTCATCGACAGCGACGAAGTACCGCTGGCACCAAGGGAACAGATGAAAAAGCTGTTGCAGAATTTCACTTTTCTCGGTTATCTCGCCGCACTATTTTTCCTTTGCTGGGTACGCGACGGATTCCTTAACTGGTTTCTCTCCTTCTTTGACGATGTGCGTCCCGTCAATCTTTCATCCAGTGACACTGCGATCATTGGAGGTGCCTGGACGATTGGAGGCTTTGTTGGAGGTATCCTCTGTGGTTGGATCAGTGACACAGTCTTTAACTCGGATCGGGTCAAGCCCATTTTTATCTTCTCGCTACTACAGGCAGCAGTTCTTGCCATTATCTACTTTGTGAGTGCAACGAGCAGTGTCGTCACCTTGGGAGCTCTTACGTTTCTCTCGAGCGTATTTATACTCGGAAACTATACGTTGCTAAGCTATACAGTGCCAACTGATTTACCTCACGATATTGCAGCTGGGGCCACTGGGATTATGCACGCCGTGGGCTATTTTTCCACTGGTCTCTCGAGTGCCGTGATGGGCAATGTCATCGATAGCGCCGGCTACGCTGTGTGGGCAAAGTCTCTCGTTGCAGCAGCTGTCCTGTCTGGCATTTTTGTCAAGCTCGGGTCGTACTTTTCGAAAAAGGGTCACGGTTCCGAGTCTCAAGATCTGTCAACAGCAAAAGCACCGGCAACCAATACGTCCGATGATACGTCGACAGCGTCAACAAATGTTGAAGAAGAATTTATCATCCTCGAGTCCCCCTACCATACAAACACTGGAGAAAAAGCACTGCATTCGTAACCCTTGCTAGACATGTACTAAAATTATGTTATAAAGAATAAAAGGCTCAGGCAGCGTATTGTGTAATCTTAAATATGTTAAAGTTCACGTAGCAAAGCTGTCAGTAATAAAATTGAAGGGGAACTCCGTGGACATTCTGTTTAGAGAATAACAACAGGGCGCAAATGTAAATTGCTTTTTTAACTGATTCGCATCTCGATCAGTACAGTATCGACCAATAACTTGCTTCGGAATTTTCTCAGGGATAATCGAACTCTTGACCTATTCTGAAACGTGAATTTTCGACGCCGTTACGTTCATTGAGTCCAGAACGAAGCTGCTACAAAATTCTAATTTTCGATCAGATAAAAGTCATTTGCTTGTCACCAACATGCTACTGGCGTTCTGAGCAACTATTGGAAACAGTAACACATTATGTGTAGATCACAAGAACCCCAACAAGTACCGGAAGTATTTTATGGTCTTGCCTGCATGCGACAGATACAATGTATGTGACGCTTCACTAAAGTAATCGGATAGTATAATTATCCGATAATGACCTTTTGTGCGGATTAAGTGACTCTTTGCTAGATATACGCTCCGGTTAATAATCAGGGGTGTCGGTATACGTTTCGGCACCGTACTATAGTAGCGAACTAGGTACCAAAATTTACGCGTAAGGTATTCCATGTTAGATATTAACTATTGGCTACTATAAATGATCTAATCTGTGAGATAATTATTGGCGCAGGGTCTTCATGCAATCGCGATTGAATGGTCTCCATGTATCTACTCGCTATTGAAAGCGGTGATGATGGGTAATTCAACTTGCACTGGATACATAATTGAAGACGTATTTCTTCCACTCTTGTTTCAGATTGCCTTTGCTTAAATATCTGGTCTCAAAATGAGCTCTTCCTTGTGTCCTCCGGAACAAACCAGTGTCTGCTGAAGTTTTCCGTAATTCATTAATAAAACGATTTTTCGCATATATATCCATTGATGACGAGTTCATATCACCCTGTGATATCAACTCAGGAATTCTTGTATAATATTGAGGTGTTTTTGCATCCGCTGTTACTCCAGCCCATCGGCTAAAACACTTGAACCATAATAGTCGTACACTTGCCTACCAGCTAGAAACCTCTCCTGGAAGGCGTACTGCTGTATTTCCATAATGCATGGTCTTGAAATACCTCCGTATTACGAAAGTTTGTTTCCAACATGCTGTATCTCTAAGTGAGTCGTCTTAAGTTTCACGTAACGGAAATTGTTTCATGACGACTGTAGTCACTGGTGACTTTTCCGTTATTGGTACTTTCGCCGCACATCCTGTCACTGGTGGCGGTTATTGACCTGCCTGGTGAGAAACTTCTTGTCCGAACGGCCGTCGTGAGCTCCTTTCATAGGATTGGTGTAACGACTGAACGCGAAATACTGCCCCCCTTACGCTTTTTCTCCATTCTGTCCAAACTGTTTTTAGCATAATATGCTCAAAAAGTCGAAAGGGCACTCACATTCCTTGTTTGATTTTGGAAATCGGTGTACGTTGGGCGCGTATCGTGTCGCTGACCATGTAGCTTTACCATCTACCTCCGCAGACATTTGCTGCATAGTAACTATCCATGCTTGCACCCACAGTGAAGACTGGCAGGTCTGGCTTATAGCAGTGCGCTAAGCCTCCGTTATGTCCATCACTGAATTGACACTCCTATCTGTTGTATTCGACAGTAGTGACGTTACTGACCTGATTCTGATTTCTGGTTTATCCAACAGTTTGCCTGTTAAACTCACCATCTCAGAATCAGGTATAAAAGGACCGGCTCTTTCAGGATGGTTCCGAAGAAAAACAGATTCTGAGGCAACGGTCGTTCCTGGTGGTGGCTCCGGTTCATCCGCATCCTCTGCCGGAGTCGTAGGTGCAGCTGCTTCATCACTCCCCGGTGAGTGAGGTAACTGCGCATCCCTTGGTTCGTGGGCTTTCAACCCACCAGCCCGCGATGGGGGGCCTGGTCCCGTGCCCAGACCGTTCATCCGTAGAATGCCTTCGCTCCTTAATTCCTTTCGGACCCTCCCCATCCTTGTTGGGTGATGGCTTGATGGCAAATTGAGAACTGGTACCAAAATTTACGCGTAAGGTATTCCATGTTAGATATTAACTATTGGCTACTATAAATGATCTAATCTGTGAGATAATTATTGGCGCAGGGTCTTCATGCAATCGCGATTGAATGGTCTCCATGTATCTACTCGCTATTGAAAGCGGTGATGATGGGTAATTCAACTTGCACTGGATACATAATTGAAGACGTATTTCTTCCACTCTTGTTTCAGATTGCCTTTGCTTAAATATCTGGTCTCAAAATGAGCTCTTCCTTGTGTCCTCCGGAACAAACCAGTGTCTGCTGAAGTTTTCTGTAATTCATTAATAAAACGATTTTTCGCATATATATCCATTGATGACGAGTTCATATCACCGTGTGATATCAACTCAGGAATTCTTGTATAATATTGAGGTGTTTTTGCATCCGCTGTTACTCCAGCCCATCGGCTAAAACACTTGAACCATAATAGTCGTACACTTGCCTACCAGCTAGAAACCTCTCCTGGAAGGCGTACTGCTGTATTTCCATAATGCATGGTCTTGAAATACCTCCGTATTACGAAAGTTTGTTTCCAACATGCTGTATCTCTAAGTGAGTCGTCTTAAGTTTCACGTAACGGAAATTGTTTCATGACGACTGTAGTCACTGGTGACTTTTCCGTTATTGGTACTTTCGCCGCACATCCTGTCACTGGTGCGCGGTTCTTGACCTGGCCTGTGAGAAACTCTTCTCCGAACGGGCCGTCGTGAGCTTCCTTTCATAGGATCTGGTGTAACGACTGACGCGAAATACTGCACCTTACGCGTTTCTCCATTCTGTCCAAACTGTTTTTAGCATAATATGCTCAAAAAGTCGAAAGGGCACTCACATTCCTTGTTTGATTTTGGAAATCGGTGTACGTTGGGCGCGTATCGTGTCGCTGACCATGTAGCTTTACCATCTACCTCCGCAGACATTTGCTGCATAGTAACTATCCATGCTTGCACCCACAGTGAAGACTGGCAGGTCTGGCTTATAGCAGTGCGCTAAGCCTCCGTTATGTCCATCACTGAATTGACACTCCTATCTGTTGTATTCGACAGTAGTGACGTTACTGACCTGATTCTGATTTCTGGTTTATCCAACAGTTTGCCTGTTAAACTCACCATCTCAGAATCAGGTATAAAAGGACCGGCTCTTTCAGGATGGTTTCTGAGGCA
This sequence comes from Sclerospora graminicola, assembly GCA_001887855.2. Lineage (NCBI taxonomy): Eukaryota > Oomycota > Peronosporomycetes > Peronosporales > Peronosporaceae > Sclerospora > Sclerospora graminicola. The sequence continues at coordinate 61,818 of MIQA02000212.1, read as the reverse complement.
GCGGTCGTTCCTGGTGACGGCTCCGGTTCATCCGCATCCTCTGCCAGAGTCGTAGGTGCAGGTACTTCATCACTCCCCGGTGAGTGGAAGTAACTGCGCATCCCTTGGTTCCAGGGCTTTCAACCCACCAGCCCGCGATGGGGGGCCTGGTCCCGTGCCCAGGCCGTTCATCCGTAGAATGCCTTCGCTCCTTAATTCCTTTCGGACCCTCCCCATCCTTGTTGGGTGATGGCTTGATGGCAAATTGAGAACTGGTACCAAAATTTACGCGTAAGGTATTCCATGTTAGATATTAACTATTGGCTACTATAAATGATCTAATCTGTGAGATATTTATTGGCGCAGGGTCTTCATGCAATCGCGATTGAATGGTCTCCATGTATCTACTCGCTATTGAAAGCGGTGATGATGGGTAATTCAACTTGCACTGGATACATAATTGAAGACGTATTTCTTCTACTCTTGTTTCAGATTGCCTTTGCTTAAATATCTGGTCTCAAAATGAGCTCTTCCTTGTGTCCTCCGGAACAAACCAGTGTCTGCTGAAGTTTTCCGTAATTCATTAATAAAACGATTTTTCGCATATATATCCATTGATGACGAGTTCATATCACCCTGTGATATCAACCCAGGAATTCTTGTATAATACTGAGGTGTTTTTGCATCCGCTGTTACTCCAGCCCATCGGCTAAAACACTTGAACCATAATAGTCGTACACTTGCCTACCAGCTAGAAATCTCTCCTGGAAGGCGTACTGCTGTATTTCCATAATACATGGTCTTGAAATACCTCCGTATTTCGAAGTTTGTTTCCAACATGCTGTATCTCTAAGTGAGTCGTCTTAAGTTCCACGTAACGGAAATTGATTCATGACGACTGTAGTCACTGGTGACTTTTCCGTAATTGGTACTTTCGCCGCACATCCTGTCACTGGTGGCGGTTCTTGACCTGCCTGGTGAGAAACTTCTTGTCCGAACGGCCGTCGTGAGCTCCTTTCATAGGATTGGTGTAACGACTGAACGCGAAATACTGCCCCCCTTACGCTTTTTCTCCATTCTATCCAAACTTGTTTTCTTGCATCATTCCTTGTTTGGTTTTGGAAATAGGTGTACGTTGGGCGCGTATCGTGTCGCTGGCCATGTAGCTTTACCATCTACCTCCTCATAGATTTGCTGCATAGTAACTATCCATGCTTGCACCCACAGTGAAGACTGGTAGGTCTGGCTTATAGCAGTACGTCAAGCCTCCGTTATGTTTATCACTGAATTGACACTCCTATCTGTTGTATTCGACAGTAGTGACGTTACTGACCTGATTCTGATTTCTGGTTTTTCCAACAGTTTGCCTGTTGAACTCACCATTTCAGAATCAGGTATAAAAGGACCGGCTCTTTCAGGATGGTTCTGAAGAAAAACAGATTCTGAGGCAACGGTCGTTCCTGGTGGTGAGTCTGGTTCATCCGCATCTCTGCCGGAGTCGTAGGTGCAGCTACTTCATCACTCCCCGGTGAGTGAGGTAACTGCGCATCCCTTGGTTTCTGGGCTTTCGACCCACCAGCCCGCGATGGGGGGCTTGGTCCCGGTCTCAGGCCGTTCAACCGTAGGATGCCTTCGCTCATTAATTCCTTTCGGACCCTCCCCATCCTTGTTGGGTGATGGCTTGATGGCAAATTGAGAACTGGTACCAAAATTTACGCGTAAGGTATTCCATGTTAGCTATAAACCATTGGCTACTATAAATGATCTAATCTGTGAGATAATTATTGGCGCAGGGTCTTCATGCAATCGCGATTGAATGGTCTCCATGTATCTACTCGCTATTGAAAGCAATGATGATGGGTAATTTATCTTGCACTGGATACATAATTGAAGACGCATTCCTTCTACTCTTGTTTCAGATTGCCTTTGCTTAAATATCTTGGTCTCAAAATGAGCTCTTCCTTGTGTCCTCCGGAACAAACCAGTGTCTGCTGAAGTTTTCCATAATTCATTAATAAAACGATATTTCGCATATATATCCTTTGATGACGAGTTCATATCACCCTGTGATATCAACTCAGGAATTCTTGTATAATATTGAGGTGTTTTTGCATCCGCTGTTACTCCAGCCCATCGGCCAAAACACTTGAACCATAATAGTCGTACACTTGCCTACCAGCTAGAAATCTCTCCTGGAAGGCGTACTGCTGTATTTCCATAATGCATGGTCTTGAAATACCTCCGTTTTACGAAAGTTTGTTTCCAACATGCTGTATCTCTAAGTGAGTCGTCTTAAGTTCCACGTAACGGAAATTGTTTCATGACGACTGTAGTCACTGGTGACTTTTCCGTTATTGGTACTTTCGCCGCACATCCTGTCACTGGTGGCGGTTCTTGACCTGCCTGGTGAGAAACTTCTTGTCCGAACGGCCGTCGTGAGCTCCTTTCATAGGATTGGTGTAACGACTGAACGCGAAATACTGCCCCCCTTACGCTTTTTCTCCATTCTGTCCAAACTTTTTTTTAGCATAATATGCTCAAAAGAGTCGAAAGGACACTCACATTCCTTGTTTGATTTTGGAAATCGGTGTACGTTGGGCGCGTATCGTGTCGCTGGCCATGTAGCTTTACCATCTACCTCCGCAGACATTTGCTGCATAGTAACTATCCATGCTTGCACCCACAGTGAAGACTGGCAGGTCTAGCTTATAGCAGTGCGCCAAGCCTCCGTTATGTCCATCACTGAATTGACACTTCTATCTGTTGTATTCGACAGTAGTGACGTTACTGACCTGATTCTGATTTCTGGTTTATCCAACAGTTTGCCTGTTAAACTCACCATCTCAGAATCAGGTATAAAAGGACCGGCTCTTTCAGGATGGTTTCTGAGGCAGCGGTCGTTCCTGGTGACGGCTCCGGTTCATCCGCATCCTCTGCCAGAGTCGTAGGTGCAGGTACTTCATCACTCCCCGGTGAGTGGAAGTAACTGCGCATCCCTTGGTTCCAGGGCTTTCAACCCACCAGCCCGCGATGGGGGGCCTGGTCCCGTTCCCAGGCCGTTCAACCGTAGGATGCCTTCGCTCATTAATTCCTTTCGGACCCTCCCCATCCTTGTTGGGTGATGGCTTGATGGCAAATTGAGAACTGGTACCAAAATTTACGCGTAAGGTATTCCATGTTAGATATTAACTATTGGCTACTATAAATGATCTAATCTGTGAGATAATTATTGGCGCAGGGTCTTCATGCAATCGCGATTGAATGGTCTCCATGTATCTACTCGCTATTGAAAGCGGTGATGATGGGTAATTCAACTTGCACTGGATACATAATTGAAGACGTATTTCTTCCACTCTTGTTTCAGATTGCCTTTTCTTAAATATCTTGGTCTCAAAATGAGCTCTTCCTTGTGTCCTCCGGGACAAACCAGTGTCTGCTGAAGTTTCCTGTAATTCATTAATAAAACGATTTTTCGCATATATATCCATTGATGACGAGTTCATATCACCCTGTGATATCAACTCAGGAATTCTTGTATAATATTGAGGTGTTTTTGCATCCGCTGTTACTCCAGCCCATCGGCTAAAACACTTGAACCATAATAGTCGTACACTTGCCTACCAGCTAGAAACCTCTCCTGGAAGGCGTACTGCTGTATTTCCATAATGCATGGTCTTGAAATACCTCCGTATTACGAAAGTTTGTTTCCAACATGCTGTATCTCTAAGTGAGTCGTCTTAAGTTTCACGTAACGGAAATTGTTTCATGACGACTGTAGTCACTGGTGACTTTTCCGTTATTGGTACTTTCGCCGCACATCCTGTCACTGGTGGCGGTTCTTGACCTGCCTGGTGAGAAACTTCTTGTCCGAACGGCCGTCGTGAGCTCCTTTCATAGGATTGGTGTAACGACTGAACGCGAAATACTGCCCCCCTTACGCTTTTTCTCCATTCTGTCCAAACTGTTTTTAGCATAATATGCTCAAAAAGTCGAAAGGGCACTCACATTCCTTGTTTGATTTTTGGAAATCGGTGTACGTTGGGCGCGTATCGTGTCGCTGACTATGTAGCTTTACCATCTACCTCCGCAGACATTTGCTGCATAGTAACTATCCATGCTTGCACCCACAGTGAAGACTGGCAGGTCTGGCTTATAGCAGTGCGCTAAGCCTCCGTTATGTCCATCACTGAATTGACACTCCTATCTGTTGTATTCGACAGTAGTGACGTTACTGACCTGATTCTGATTTCTGGTTTATCCAACAGTTTGCCTGTTAAACTCACCATCTCAGAATCAGGTATAAAAGGACCGGCTCTTTCAGGATGGTTTCTGAGGCAGCGGTCGTTCCTGGTGACGGCTCCGGTTCATCCGCATCCTCTGCCAGAGTCGTAGGTGCAGCTACTTCATCACTCCCCGGTGAGTGAGGTAACTGCGCATCCCTTGGTTCGTGGGCTTTCGACCCACCAGCCCGCGATGGGGTGCCTGGTCCCGTGCCCAGGCCGTTCATCTGTAGGATGCCTTCGCTCATTAATTCCTTTCGAACCCTCCGCATCCTTGTTGGGTGATGGCTTGATGGCAAATTGAGAACTGGTACCAAAATTTACGCGTAAGGTATTCCATGTTAGATATTAACTATTGGCTACTATAAATGATCTAATCTGTGAGATATTTATTGGCGCAGGGTCTTCATGCAATCGCGATTGAATGGTCTCCATGTATCTACTCGCTATTGAAAGCGGTGATGATGGGTAATTCAACTTGCACTGGATACATAATTGAAGACGTATTTCTTCCACTCTTGTTTCAGATTGCCTTTGCTTAAATATCTGGTCTCAAAATGAGCTCTTCCTTGTGTCCTCCGGAACAAACCAGTGTCTGCTGAAGTTTTCCGTAATTCATTAATAAAACGATTTTTCGCATATATATCCATTGATGACGAGTTCATATCACCCTGTGATATCAACTCAGGAATTCTTGTATAATATTGAGGTGTTTTTGCATCCGCTGTTACTCCAGCCCATCGGCTAAAACACTTGAACCATAATAGTCGTACACTTGCCTACCAGCTAGAAATCTCTCCTGGAAGGCGTACTGCTGTATTTCCATAATGCATGGTCTTGAAATACCTCCGTTTTACGAAAGTTTGTTTCCAACATGCTGTATCTCTAAGTGAGTCGTCTTAAGTTCCACGTAACGGAAATTGTTTCATGACGACTGTAGTCACTGGTGACTTTTCCGTTATTGGTACTTTCGCCGCACATCCTGTCACTGGTGGCGGTTCTTGACCTGCCTGGTGAGAAACTTCTTGTCCGAACGGCCGTCGTGAGCTCCTTTCATAGGATTGGTGTAACGACTGAACGCGAAATACTGCCCCCCTTACGCTTTTTCTCCATTCTGTCCAAACTGTTTTTAGCATAATATGCTCAAAAAGTCGAAAGGGCACTCACATTCCTTGTTTGATTTTGGAAATCGGTGTACGTTGGGCGCGTATCGTGTCGCTGGCCATGTAGCTTTACCATCTACCTCCGCAGACATTTGCTGCATAGTAACTATCCATGCTTGCACCCACAGTGAAGACTGGCAGGTCTAGCTTATAGCAGTGCGCCAAGCCTCCGTTATGTCCATCACTGAATTGACACTTCTATCTGTTGTATTCGACAGTAGTGACGTTACTGACCTGATTCTGATTTCTGGTTTATCCAACAGTTTGCCTGTTAAACTCACCATCTCAGAATCAGGTATAAAAAAACCGGCTCTTTCAGGATGGTTTCTGAGGCAGCGGTCGTTCCTGGTGACGGCTCCGGTTCATCCGCATCCTCTGCCAGAGTCGTAGGTGCAGGTACTTCATCACTCCCCGGTGAGTGGAAGTAACTGCGCATCCCTTGGTTCCAGGGCTTTCAACCCACCAGCCCGCGATGGGGGGCCTGGTCCCGTGCCCAGGCCGTTCATCCGTAGAATGCCTTCGCTCCTTAATTCCTTTCGGACCCTCCCCATCCTTGTTGGGTGATGGCTTGATGGCAAATTGAGAACTGGTACCAAAATTTACGCGTAAGGTATTCCATGTTAGATATTAACTATTGGCTACTATAAATGATCTAATCTGTGAGATATTTATTGGCGCAGGGTCTTCATGCAATCGCGATTGAATGGTCTCCATGTATCTACTCGCTATTGAAAGCGGTGATGATGGGTAAATCAACTTGCACTGGATACATAATTGAAGACGTATTTCTTCCACTCTTGTTTCAGATTGCCTTTGCTTAAATATCTGGTCTCAAAATGAGCTCTTCCTTGTGTCCTCCGGAACAAACCAGTGTCTGCTGAAGTTTTCCGTAATTCATTAATAAAACGATTTTTCGCATATATATCCATTGATGACGAGTTCATATCACCCTGTGATATCAACCCAGGAATTCTTGTATAATACTGAGGTGTTTTTGCATCCGCTGTTACTCCAGCCCATCGGCTAAAACACTTGAACCATAATAGTCGTACACTTGCCTACCAGCTAGAAATCTCTCCTGGAAGGCGTACTGCTGTATTTCCATAATACATGGTCTTGAAATAACTCCGTTTTACGAAAGTTTGTTTCCAACATGCTGTATCTCTAAGTGAGTCGTCTTAAGTTCCACGTAACGGAAATTGTTTCATGACGACTGTAGTCACTGGTGACTTTTCCGTAATTGGTACTTTCGCCGCACATCCTGTCACTGGTGGCGGTTCTTGACCTGCCTGGTGAGAAACTTCTTGTCCGAACGGCCGTCGTGAGCTCCTTTCATAGGATTGGTGTAACGACTGAACGCGAAATACTGCCCCCCTTACGCTTTTTCTCCATTCTGTCCAAACTGTTTTTAGCATAATATGCTCAAAAAGTCGAAAGGGCACTCACATTCCTTGTTTGATTTTGGAAATCGGTGTACGTTGGGCGCGTATCGTGTCGCTGACCATGTAGCTTTACCATCTACCTCCGCAGACATTTGCTGCATAGTAACTATCCATGCTTGCACCCACAGTGAAGACTGGCAGGTCTGGCTTATAGCAGTGCGCTAAGCCTCCGTTATGTCCATCACTGAATTGACACTCCTATCTGTTGTATTCGACAGTAGTGACGTTACTGACCTGATTCTGATTTCTGGTTTATCCAACAGTTTGCCTGTTAAACTCACCATCTCAGAATCAGGTATAAAAGGACCGGCTCTTTCAGGATGGTTTCTGAGGCAGCGGTCGTTCCTGGTGACGGCTCCGGTTCATCCGCATCCTCTGCCAGAGTCGTAGGTGCAGGTACTTCATCACTCCCCGGTGAGTGGAAGTAACTGCGCATCCCTTGGTTCCAGGGCTTTCAACCCACCAGCCCGCGATGGGGGGCCTGGTCCCGTGCCCAGGCCGTTCATCCGTAGAATGCCTTCGCTCCTTAATTCCTTTCGGACCCTCCCCATCCTTGTTGGGTGATGGCTTGATGGCAAATTGAGAACTGGTACCAAAATTTACGCGTAAGGTATTCCATGTTAGACATTAACTATTGGCTACTATAAATGATCTAATCTGTGAGATATTTATTGGCGCAGGGTCTTCATGCAATCGCGATTGAATGGTCTCCATGTATCTACTCGCTATTGAAAGCGGTGATGATGGGTAAATCAACTTGCACTGGATACATAATTGAAGACGTATTTCTTCTACTCTTGTTTCAGATTGCCTTTGCTTAAATATCTGGTCTCAAAATGAGCTCTTCCTTGTGTCCTCCGGAACAAACCAGTGTCTGCTGAAGTTTTCCGTAATTCATTAATAAAACGATTTTTCGCATATATATCCATTGATGACGAGTTCATATCACCCTGTGATATCAACCCAGGAATTCTTGTATAATACTGAGGTGTTTTTGCATCCGCTGTTACTCCAGCCCATCGGCTAAAACACTTGAACCATAATAGTCGTACACTTGCCTACCAGCTAGAAATCTCTCCTGGAAGGCGTACTGCTGTATTTCCATAATACATGGTCTTGAAATACCTCCGTATTTCGAAGTTTGTTTCCAACATGCCGTATCTCTAAGTGAGTCGTCTTAAGTTCCACGTAACGGAAATTGTTTCATGACGACTGTAGTCACTGGTGACTTTTCCGTAATTGGTACTTTCGCCGCACATCCTGTCACTGGTGGCGGTTCTTGACCTGCCTGGTGAGAAACTTCTTGTCCGAACGGCCGTCGTGAGCTCCTTTCATAGGATTGGTGTAACAACTGAACGCGAAATACTGCCCCCCTTACGCTTTTTCTCCATTCTGTCCAAACTGTTTTTAGCATAATATGCTCAAAAGAGTCGAAATGACACTCACATTCCTTGTTTGATTTTGGAAATCGGTGTACGTTGGGCGCGTATCGTGTCGCTGGCCATGTAGCTTTACCATCTATCTCCTCAGACATTTGCTGCATAGTAACTTTCCATGCTTGCACCCACAGTAAGACTGGTAGGTCTGGCTTATAGCAGTACGCCAAGCCTCCGTTATGTCCATCACTGAATTGACACTCCTATCTGTTGTATTCGACAGTAGTGACGTTACTGACCTGATTCTGATATCTGGTTTATCCAACAGTTTGCCTGTTAAACTCACCATCTCAGAATCAGGTATAAAAGGACCGGCTCTTTCAGGATGGTTCCGAAGAAAAACAGATTCTGCGGCAACAGTCGTTCCTGGTGGTGGCTCCGGTTCATCCGCATCCTCTGCCGGAGTCGTAGGTGCAGCTACTTCATCACTCCCCGGTGAGTGAAGTAACTGCGCAATCCTTGGTTCATGGGCTTTCGACCCACCAGCCCGGGATGGGGGCCTGGTGCCGTGCCCAGGCCATATATCCGTAGTATGCCTTCGCTCCTTAATTCGTTTCGGACCCTCCCCATCCTTGATGGGTGATGGCGTGACGGAAAATTGAGAACTGGTACCAAAATTTGCTGAGACTGATACTATAGTTTCCAACCGATACCTAAAATTTCCACGTCGGTACGGTTTACTACCGAAATTAACATGACCGGTATTGTTATACAAAATTAGTACCAAAATTGGATTTGGCCGGTATCACATACCGGTACTTGCACCAAAATTTGACTGAATACCGGTAAATAGTACCGGTAGTTTGTACCGGGCTTGACTTATACGAAGTATAATAATACCCGATAATTGCATAGGTATTTTCTCCATGGCAGTGGTCACAAATAGATTATACAAGAAGAGGTTTGCATGCCTCCATGGAGACTGTTGACTGTTGCCGTTGCAAGACGACGGACGGATGGTGGGGGAAGACTTGCGCTGTTGACGACTATCTACTAGGATACTTATGACTACTTTAGTCATTAGTATCCTAGTAGATAGTTGTCAAAGGTTACCACAAATTGTTATTTATTATTCTTAACTTCTTCTCTCCAACATAAAAGACTGCTTTCATTAACGAAAAACCGCTACATTAAAAAAACTAACAACCATAATACTCCCCTACTTCATCTTTTGGGTCAAGTCATAGCGTTAATATTTTTTGTATAAATTTGCATACTTTGGTCATATTTATTCATGAAAATGTATATATAATTGCCTATAAAACATATTGGTGGTGCTGGCTCGACAGTAATCAGATAGAGATACTATTTACTATCATTACCATCAATTAATTTTCCACCTCCTTATTTTTTGCTTGGATGTCAAACAAAGCATATGTGACGCTACATAGATGGGGAGTGTAAAAAACATTAATATCATTATCATTTCTACGTCGCAATATCAACACTAGATATACCGAGATAAAATATTTACTCTGTATAACGATAAAGTCGGTACTACTGTAATCTCAGACTTCGGTAGTGATTGATACCAACATTACTTAGGGCGGTATCGGTACGGTACTCTTCATACCTACATTGAAGTCCCCGGTATCGGTATCGGTAATGTTTTATACCGGTACTAACCACTACCGGTACCAATACCGCACACCCCTCGTGTGCACCTAGTGGTTCCCTTTCTTTTAGTTTAGATTTTTTTAACTTTTACATAAATTATCACTTTTACTCTTCGAAAGTTGGTCTATCTCTGATTAAGTGGACTAAAGACTACAAGTCAACGCTGTCTTCCTGTGGACCACTGTACTAATCGACAGTCGGGCCCTGCAAGTGTACTTTCACACAACCATTACAGAAGGAACTTTGTATTGGAATTTGAAGGCATATTTGATGAAAATAAAATCCCAGGTAAGGCAAAACTGCGTGGACCACTATGTGTGAATTTTACGTTTTAAAGTACGATTTTGAACTTAATAACTTAAACATATTTTACTTTTACTTTTACGAACTTACGAGAATTAGCGACCGGTGACAGTACGGGCTAGAGCACCTGTGAAGTTAGTCTACAGGACTAAGCGCACAGTCTAAACGCGGAATAACAAGTGTGTCCACAGTTTCTAACCGGACTGCAGACACTCGGCACTATATCGCTGATGCTGGCTGCCATTTTTGGTACAAGTTATGAGCCCAAGGAATTACGGGTTTTAACCGCGTTTTGTCACCAGAAAAGAAGTGTTTAAAGTCGATTTTCGCGCTCTCTTTTGTTCGTTGATTATTGGAAGTTTATTTCGTTTCTCGTGTGGAAATTAGTGGATTTTGCGATCTCGTTTTTCTCGTTTAAGTTCTCGTTTTTGTGGTTAACATGGATGACCAAAAAGGCGAAAAGTCGGAGACGAATATGGCGGTTATTTTAGAATACCTCAAGAGTATGGACCGACGCCTCGAAGCAGTCGAAGAAGCGCGGTCACAAGGGTCAGCCGCAAGCACGTCGCCAGGATCCAATAAGGGATCTGAGTACGCTAGTGTGTTCAGAGATACGCTAAAAATCACGGGCCGTTCTGGATGAAGATGACCCTGAACGACCTGAAGGCGGAAGACGGTATAGGGCGTGGGGGTCGTTTGAGAGGTGGCGAAGAAGCCCCACCACCAGTGCAAGCGCCGGGTTTAAATATACCGGAAATGGCGGCTGTTATGGGTGCCGGGAAAATGGGCCGTAAACCAGATGGGTAACGTAAATGGAGTAAAAATCCCGACGTTGAGCGCTCAGAATTTTTCGGGAGCGGAGATTTACGCAGGCTTTGGGTCCGGGTTTAAGCTATGGGCGTATTTGTTCATTGAAGCCATTGAAGTGGCGGAAATTGCTTACCGTTTCACGTGGAACGAACGATTAAAAGTGAATAAGTTTGGAGAGCACCTAGAAGGTATGGCGCTACTTAAGCGAATATCGGCACCTGGTTGAATGCGTCTCATTATACTTATAACCCAACCAAGTTGGTTCGACTTTGGGTTTTCGTCCCAGTGGGACTCGAACCCGCAATCTTCCGGTCCCTGGGGCAGGGCCTTAGCCACTGCACCAACCGAGGTCGGTTGAATATCGGCACCTGGTGGCAAATATCACCAGGTTTGTATTTCGTATTGGAGCATATGTTGAATGCCTTTAAGGTAAACATCTCCCATTACCAAGCCGGTTAACGTTTCGCCGCAGAAAATGGCCCTAAGAGGTCCTGGACCGAGCACTTCCTTTACCTGGTCGCATTGGCCCACGAAAGTGATTCGAACGAACGATTGATAGTGGAAAACATTGTGAAGTTTGCAGCTCCAAGGCTGAAAACTGCTCTAATGGTTCGGTACAATCCGCAGCGGCAGGATTACCTCGAACGTGCACAAGAAATAATTTCCTGGGCGCAAGAACTGGACGACAGGTCGCACAAGTTCAAGCGCCATTTTTTTGAAAAGTTTTCCGTCAACTCTGTAGACGAGCATGGTGGAAAACGTGTGTGTTACGGTTGCGGGGTCGAAGGACACATTCGAAAAAATTGCCTCCAACAAGAGAACAAAAGGGCAGACAAGAAGAGTGATAAAACGGGGCCGTCAAGGCTCGAGGGGCTTCGAACAACGTTTCGTGCTGTCTAGAACGGATAGTCAAGCGTTAGACATCAGTAAGGAAGGTTTCGAAAGCGACCTGTGGATTGTAGACAGTGGGGCCAGCCGACACCTGATATCGGGCGAAGGGCTCCTGGAAAATGCAAGGAGTTGCAGTCAGAGTGACGCACTAACGCTTTCAGACGGAGGAACGCTAGAAGTAACCAAGGTCGGTCAGGTTACGTTATGTGGAAATGGAATTTCTGGCAAAATTACAAAGACTACGCTTACAGAGGTCTTCTTCGCGCCAAAATTGGTAAAGATTCTTATATCTCTAGTGTGCTTACGAAAGCAGGGATGTGTTTTACAAGATAACGGTGAAAAATGGAATTAGTTTTTCGGAACCAAGTCTTGTTCAATGTTGGAGTCTATTGATCTGTGTTTATTGCTTATTTGCGAGCAGATAGACCCCGCGACTGCGGTAGGTCATTTTTAAACATGGTTATGAGTGTTGCACAAGCAGATGTGGAAGGTGAAGTACAAGAAAGTACTTTACATTGTATTCATGCCTGGCTCGGGCATCTCGCTTATGATGCGGTCGAGAGATTGGCTCGGGACCCCAGGTCAGGCATTAAAATTACGGACTATTCGCGTCCAAATTGCCTGACCTACGCAGAGGGTAAAGGGCACAAGACAAAGCAGGACTCTGGGGGGAATGCATCTATCGATTGCGTGGGTGGGGTAATATGCAGCGACTTAAAAGGCCCGATAACCCTACGCGATCGGCGTGGAAACAGATTCCTTGTGGTGTTTGTGGATCATTACACAAACTATGTGCGTGTGGCGACACGTACCAAAGATCGTGCCGCTAAAATGTTCGAAAATTTATGTGCTGGTTCGAGAAGGAGTACAATTGCCGCATCCACGTCTTACGTACAGACGGTGGAGGCGAATTTCGAAATGTGGATTTATTCTGCAGACATACGGATGTGCGGAGGCAAATCACTGAGGCCGTTACCCCGGCGTCTAATGGAAAGGCTGCACGTATGAACCGGACCATTTTTAACATGGTCCGGTGCATGATTTTTAGATCGGGTGTGCCCCTAATTTTCTGGACGGAGGCGGCTGAGTATGCTACGTACATACACAACCGCAGTCCGACCAGGGAAAATCCTGGAAGGGCATCCCCGATCCAGATGTTGACGAATAAGCCTACGAACATTGAAGATATCGTGGTTTTCGGATCCCCGTGTATGGTATACAGGGACCCACCCTCAAATTCGCTCGCGAAACACGCGGATGTGGTGAAGTGCTCCAGAAATTAACGGACTAATGATGATGGATGCCCGCACCGGATTGGCTGAAATGTCACCCTTAGCCGGATGCCCGGACCGGTCAATAGAAGACGCGATCTGGGAGCTGCCAGGCGCACCTGCGAGCGGCCGGGCGGCGCCCGGCTGGAAATCAGGCTGGCGGACATGACAAGGGGCGTGGATAGTCGAACAGGCGGGCTAAGCGGACGGGAAGGCCACGGATGTTGGACGGCCGAGTGGCAGATGGCGGACGGCCGAGGCGCGGATGGCGGACGGCCGAGGCGCGGGTTGTTTGGAAGGTATGAGTGAAAGGAGCCTGAAGGAAGATGATTGTTCCAGTGGATGAAGGAGGCACCCGGATCGGATGAGAAGCCGCCAAGGAATTGCTAGCGCCAGCGGCCGAGGAGCTCGGATGGGTGGCTATCCGGCCGAGCCGGCCGGGTACAATGTACCATTCGGACTGGTACCAGATGGGTTCGGTGTATCGGCCGGGTTGGTACCATCGGGGGTTGGTGTACCGGCCGGGCGGGTACACAAAGTCGGAGTTAGCTGGGCTACTTTGGGTAAGGCACATGACTGGACAGCCGTGTTATTTGGGGTAGGTTACACAGAAGGGAGTATTGGATATAGGATAAATCAGTATACGTTTCGCTTTCTTAGACACAAGTCGCTTTCATTGGTTCACGGCAGAGGGCTAACAAGGTCCCCTCTTGCTGTTATTGGTTTGCCCGGGGAAGGTTAAGTTAACCCACCGGAAGTCCCCTGACCGGGAGTCGCGGCGACTTCGTATACTCACCTCAAGTCGCCCGTGTTTTGAACACGGTATTAAGTATTGGGAAGTGGTGACATTTTGGCCTTCTGTGGAAGAGTGTGGAGTTATATCTACCTTACATACACATTTGGATTCGCCCTTCATTGTTATTGGTTTAGCTGGCCGATTGATTATTCTCGGTCCAGCCGGCACTATACAAACTTCAAGTGTCTTATTGGTTTAGCTGGCCGATCGACTATTCTCGGTCCAGCCGGCACTATACAAAGTTCAAGTGTATTGCCAGACGAGCTCCCCGGTGACGATTTCCGCCCAGGAGCTACCCCTAGTCCTAACCCTCATCTCCCTATTGGACTTATTTACACTTTTCGCCTTAGGGTCCACCAGGAGAGCAAACCACCCAGTACTGACGGGTACACAAGGTGAGCTTTCAACATGCAACATCCGAGCAGTCACGATCAAGCGGATGGAAGTGACCGATCCAGCCGGCCGGATGCCGGATCGGATCATGACTCGGATGGACGGAGTACCCCCTCCGATAGTCAGTCGTCTGAGACCCCCGTGGGTGTTCGCGTCTCAGGAAGATTTTCTGAGAGCGACTACACCACACACACAGCATCTGATCCAATACAACATACAGTTGCTGGGTGATTTGACACCAAACCAAAATATTTGCCTGAAAGTAACTCAGCGCCACGCCCTCCAAATGCTCTCCATGTTTGTTTACTTCAAGTCTCTCTGTCCACGTGAAACCGGACGGTATCTCAGCAAATTCTGTGGCTTTTATAAAGAGATAAGCCCATTGCTTGATTCCAGAGCCCAGATCGGGACAGATTTCCACGCCAGAGAAATTGTCGATCGTCTAACTGGGAATTTTGACTCCCCAGGTGTAGCAAACGGTTCATAAAATGTTGTTGCGGTGGTATCGCACCTTCCGCCATTCCTTGGTGAGCTAGTGGCATAGCTTGGCGATGCGCACCGGCACGAGACACTCCACCACGCTCAATATCGTCTTCTCCACTTAAATCATTAAGCGTCATCTGATTTCCAAACGGTCCATACTTCTTCAGAGCGTCACGAAACACGATTCCTCTCAGCGCGCTAGGCGACAATGAATTTGCCCTTCCGGACGCAAGATGACGTGCTTGAGGCGGACGCTTGCGAGAGTCATGTGTGTGTACTACCGTTTGTTGTTCTAAAACGTAGTCTATTTAGTAAATTTTAACTATTAGCTACAATAAAATTCCGTAGTGCTCGGTGTAAACCTTCCTCTGATCGATACTCGTCCCGTCGAAGCGGAAGCAGAAATTTTTGACGATCAATAGGGCGGTCTTGCATCTCACCCTGGATGCTCTCAAGACATATCTGTAACCGGATTCCTCGTAACCTCGAACTCGGGCGTAACTTTTCATACTCAATAACCGCTTGAAGTTGCTCCAAAGTCTTTTTCCAAAGAAAACCCAAGTGCTCATACGCATTCCTTCTTATTCCTTTGAAAATATGTTCGTTGCGAAGCTGCCATGACCATGTCGAACCAATCGAACAAAACGCCCACCATAATCTGGACATCTCTTTACTGCACGCTTGGGCTTGGTGCCCACATCGTATTTCTAACCTCTGCATATTTACCGACGAAATTGGCGGTGCTTGCCGAGTGACAAAATGCCATTTGAATTGATCTAAATCCACCGGATACGCCCACCAACCGTTCCATAAGCTTAAAATGCGTGTCCACAATTTCTGCGCATGCGTACACCCCCACACTATATGTGTGACCCTTTTCCCGGGTGCTATACAATGATCATCCATTGTGCACCCGCCTTGTGATGAATATCCATCGTAAAAGCAATTGAGTTGGAACGTATCCATTCGATACAAGCCCCAACGTTGATAATCAGTCAGCAGGTTATCATGCTTCCAAACATCCTTTGTCGTCTGTTCGTGCACAAATCCATTCCACGTATCACTCTCCCGTTTACACTTCCATCGTGTTTCCATTTTGTGTAATGACTTCGCGACAATCCGGTAATACAGTCCTCGAAAAGTCCTCCTCAGCCATTGTTTGATGGTAGATGGACGTACATCTGCGTTCGTCTCCCAAGCAATACCATGGATAGCCGGATGCGCTTCGAAAACTAACCCATGCGGCCACTCGGTCTCATTAGCATATCCAGGCTTCTGGTCCAGTGTAATCATCTTGATACAGTCCCAATACAATCCATCCTGCTGTTGCTCTAACTCGCACTGATTTCCGGTCCTATCATCCACTCCTGTTATCGTCCTCCTGCCTTGTGCTGTCCATTTCATGGTAATCCAGTGTTTAGGCGTCCACAGTAGCTGTAATGGTCCTGGATCTCCCAGACATTGCCCAATCGCTACCCGCAGCAAAGGATAATTGTTAGTAGCCATCGCCTCACTTTTGCCCTGGTATGGCCTTCGCCGACTCAAACTGCGCCTTCCACGAAAAAGTGTTTTCAGACACTCGCTGTATGCGTAGGTCCTTGATCTTGCCCTTAGCACATCGTTCAAACTTCCTAGCAGACAAATAGCAAGCCGATCTCTCGAGTATCCACGGGCTCGAATGCCATGTGTACTCTCCCCAGAAACGTACTAAGTGTCCATTCCCCAATCCGTGCCATGGGATCCTTTGTAGTTCTACTGTTACTGTCACCTCTTCACCCGTACGCTCCAACCGCAGGCTCTACTGCTTGTGTTTCGCAGCCTTCCCGTAGTTTTGGTAGATGTTCTGTGACGTACTCCCGCAAGCTTTGTCGCTCTTCTGCCGTTGGTCCTAACGTGTCTCCAATTGAACCTCGAATCATAGCAGCAGCGCTTCCTCTGTTAAGTCTGCGCTCCGGCTGACCTGTATCATAAGGAGAGAACCACATGTTAGAAGTGCTACATTTGTTGAGCTGCGTCCAGTTTCTCCAGACAAGATTATAGCGGTCTATCGGCTCCAGCAGCCACATCGTTGCTTCCTTAACCATCAATGTGTGTAATGCAGCTGGAATAGAAATGAGCCCTAGTCCCCCTGCCTTCTTCGGGGTAAAAAGTAACAGTGGAGAGATTTTGTGTCGTCCCCCTTCTGTGTCCGTCACTTTGCTCCAGATGAACCGCTTTTGTAGCGCCACCAGCTCACGAAGCGCTTCCTCTGATGGTAAGAATGCTTTCGCCGTAAACAGGATAGCTGGAATTGCAATCGCGTTGAAAAGTGTGACCCTTTCATCTACCTATGTGCCGCATTTGGTGGCTGTAAGGAGTCGCCGTTGCATAGCTCTTATTCTGCCCGCCAGGTTTTGGCCTTGAGTGACGAATGCCCAATCTGATATCCAA
Source organism: Sclerospora graminicola (assembly GCA_001887855.2). Classification (NCBI taxonomy): domain Eukaryota; phylum Oomycota; class Peronosporomycetes; order Peronosporales; family Peronosporaceae; genus Sclerospora; species Sclerospora graminicola. The sequence goes on along the minus strand of MIQA02000212.1, from coordinate 44,524 downwards.
GGTATCGTACCAATTCCCCTGGTCGCAATACCGGTACATTGTACCAGTTCAACGGATGAGCATCTGTTTCATCAAAATAACTTGACTCTTTGCTGGTTGCATCCGTAAGCCTATAAATGTCCAAACCTCCACAATTTGCACGTTCCATTTGCCTGCCTTCTCGGAAAAAAAATGGTAGAATCGTCGACAAAGGCGGAGAATTGATGTTTCCATTGCATTGTAGCGTTTCCTAGCTTGATTCCTTCCAGTTCCTTGTCTTGAGTAATCGCCAGCCCCAATGTTTCGACCGCAAGAATAAAGAGCAATGGCGCAAGTGGGCATCCCTGCCGGATGCCCGATACCACCGGAATCGCTTCTGATAACTCTCCATTGACCAAAAATTCCGCCGTCGTTCCATTGTGAATCTTAACCATCACGTCAATAAATCTCTGAGAAAATCCAAATTTCTTGAGAACGAGCATTAGATAGTTCCAGTCGATCGTGTCGTACGCCTTCGCAAAGTCGATCATCAGAACCCCTCCGCTATCCGCTGCACTTTTCAATATTGAATCTTGACGAAATTGTTCCAGCATATTTTAACATCAGTACTACAGCTCGATCCATACGCCTTCCATGCACGAAACCTTGTTGCGTGTCACCAATCAATCTTCCCAGAAAACCTTTGTAAACGAGCTGCTAGTACTTTGGCGAATATCTTGTAACTGGTTTGAAGCAGTGATATCGGCCTATAGTCCATCGCGTTATCTGAGTCCCCTTTTTTCTGAGTGGTATAATGACCGCCTCCAAAAAGGACCGTGGCGGTACGTCTCCCTGAAGAATCGCATTACTTACGTTGCATAAGTCTTGAATTAATTCGTCCTCAAAGTTTTTGTAAAAATCGTTGTTCAGGCCGTCTGGGCCGCCTGCCTTCCTTCTCTCCAAACTTGGTAGCGTGAACTTAACATTTCTGTGGTGTAGTCGCTCTCAGAAAATCTTCCTGAGACGCGAACACCCACGGGGGTCTCAGACGACTGACTATCGGAGGGGGTACTCCGTCCATCCGAGTCATGATCCGATCCGGCATCCGGCCGGCTAGATCGGTCACTTCCATCCGCTTGATCGTGACTGCTCGGATGTTGCATGTTGAAAGCTCACCTTGTGTACCCGTCAGTACTGGGTGGTTAGCTCTCCTGGTGGACCCTAGGGCGAAAAGTGTAAATCCGTCCAATAGGGAGATGAGGGTTAGGACTAGGGGTAGCTCCTGGGCGGAAATCGTCACCGGGGAGCTCGTCTGGCAATACACTTGAACTTTGTATAGTGCCGGCTGGGCCGAGAATAGTCGATCGGCCAGCTAAACCAATAAGACACTTGAAGTTTGTATAGTGCCGGCTGGACCGAGAATAATCAATCGGCCAGCTAAACCAATAAAAATGAAGGGCGAATCCAAATGTGTATATGAGGTAGATATAACTCCACACTCTTCCACAGAAGGCCAAAATGTCACCACTTCCCAATACTTAATACCGTGTTCAAAACACGGGCGACTTGAGGTGAGTATACGAAGTCGCCGCGACTCCGGTCAGGGGACTTCCGGTGGGTTAACTTAACCTTCCCCGGGTAAACCAATAGCAGCAAGAGGGGACCTTGTTAGCCCTCTGCTGCGAACCAATGAAATCGACTTGTGTCTAAGAAAGCGAAACGTATACTGATTTATCCTATATCCAATACTCCCTTCTGTGTAATCTACCCCAAATAACACGGCTGTCCAGTCACGTGCCTTACCCAAAGTAGCCCGGTTAACTCCGACTTTGTGTACCCGCCCGGCCGGTACACCAACCCCCGATGGTACCAACCCAGCCGGTACACCGAACCCATATGGTACCAGTCCGAATGGTACATTGTACCCGGACGGCTCGGCCGGATAGCCACCCATCCGAGCTCTTCGGCCGCTGGCGTTAGCGATTCCTTGGCGGCTTTTCATCCGATCCGGGTGCCTCCTTCATCCACTAGAACAATCATCTTCCTTCAGGCTCCTTTCACTCATACCTTCCAAACAACCTGTGCCTCGGCCGTCCAACATCCGTGGCCTTTCCGTCCGCTTAGCCCGCCTGTTCGACTATCCACGCTCCTTGTCATGTCCGCCAGCCTGATTTCCAGCCGGGCGCCGCCCGGCCGCTCGCAGGTGCGCCTGGCAGCTCCCAGATCGCGTCTTCTTATTGACCGGTCCGGGCATCCGGCTAAGGGTGACATTTCAGCCAATCCGGTACGGGCATCCATCATCATTAGTCCGTTAATTTCTGGAGCACTTCACCACATCTCCTTCATCTATGGGTGCCATCAATGATTCATTTTCGCTTACCGTTAATTCGAAATGTGACAAAGAGATCCAGAGCAGGTTCTAGGTGCCATATTGCTATGCCTGCAACTTAACACCGCCTTCCACACTAGTGCGAATTTGTCCGGAATGCTCATCTCGTCCGTTCCACGCGAGTGTGTCCCTGGTACCTTGATTGCTGTCAGATGTTGATTACTTTCCCATACTGCTGTGCGTCTAAACAGCCATATCATAGTATCCATGCTGCGTCGCAATTTTCGTCCCTGACGTACCTTGTTGTCGCGGAGTGCTTCATTGGCTGCTATACCTAATATTTGGGCTCTAGAGGTTACCATTCCAAAAAGGGACTGTGATAACTGTACCGCTTTCCTTTTTCGTCGTTGCCGCACTCGTTTTCGATCCCGCATGATTGCTGCCGTCCACAGCTGAACTTGCTGATCCCAATTAACGTGTGCTTCGAATGTCTCGCCCCTTCTGTGCTTCACTTCCGCCGTTACTTCTTCTACTACTCTCCTCCGATTTGCACCAGTCACTGGATATTGTAGTCGAAATTGTTGCCGGTTGAATGCTCGCTGCCTTTTCTGTGCTTCACGTAGAAGTAGTGTTACCTCCTCATGATCTGAGGAGACTAACGGTGTGCTTGTTTCTACTCGTTCCACCCAATCATACCGGTTTGCTGGAATATAAATCCTATCAAGTCTGCTAGCCGTTTCCCCCCTCCAGAAAGTGAACTCCATACTCGCAGTTAGTTGGTCAGCATCCCACGCTGATTGCTGGGCTAGCACCGCATCATACCAGCCTTCTGTTGCTATCAACCTTGAAAGCTCCACGCGAAAGCGAAACGTATACTGATTTATCCTATATCCAATACTCCCTTCTGTGTAATCTACCCCAAATAACACGGCTGTCCAGTCATGTGCCTTACCCAAAGTAGCCTGGTTAACTCCGACTTTGTGTACCCGCCCGGCCGGTACACCAACCCCCGATGGTACCAACCCGGCCGGTACACCGAACCCATCTGGTACCAGTCCGAATGGTACATTGTACCCGGCCGGCCCGGCCGGATAGCCACCCATCCGAGCTCCGGCCGCTGGCGCTAGCAATTCCTTGGCGGCTTCTCATCCGATCCGGGTGCCTCCTTCATCCACTAGAACAATCATCTTCCTTCAGGCTCCTTTCACTCATACCTTCCAAACAACCTGCGCCTCGGCCGTCCAACATCCGTGGCCTTCCCGTCCGCTTAGCCCGCCTGTTCGACTATCCATGCCCTTTGTCATGTCCGCCAGCCTGATTTCCAGCCGGGCGCCGCCCGGCCGCTCGCAGGTGCGCCTGGCAGCTCCCAGATCGCGTCTTCTTATTGACCGGTCCGGGCATCCGGCTAAGGGTGACATTTCAGCCAATCCGGTACGGGCATCCATCATCATTAGTCCGTTAATTTCTGGAGCACTTCACCACAGCCGCCCCTGAGCCTTGTCGCAGCCGCACAACGGTTGAGGCACGCGCTCATCACATCTCCCACACTTTGACTTTCACCGCCCCTATGTCTGACCGTGACAACGCCCCCATTGGTCCCATGCCGGGCCACTCCCCGGCCAATACGCAGCCATCGGCCGTAGGCCCGGATGCCCTTTCGGTCGGTCCAGAGCGTCGCCCAGAGCAGCCCGACGTAGCTGCCCTGCAAGCTCAAATCGCTGCGCTAACCACTCACGTAGCCAGCCTAGAGCAAGCTAACACCGAGTTGGCTGCAACCGCCCGGCTGGCTAGTCAGCAAGCGGATGAATCCCGGGTCCGGGAGGTTCTGGCTACCTTCCAATCCCGCGACCGCATTAGCCGACTGGAAGGTGAGAAGGCCGACCTTCTCCAAGCGAGAGATCGCCTCCAACAGCAGTCGGACTCACAGCGCGTCCTGAACCAGAAGGCCTTAGCTGCCTTGAAGATCCAGAGTAAGTACCTTTCGCCTATTTAGGTTCGTCTCTCCACTCACTCACTCCGTGTATGTCCTCAGACCAAAACGTCATGAACCTCCGCGTCTTGATGGTCGAGTCTTTTCAGACCGCGCGCGAGTTGACGGCGCGCTACGATAGCTATATTAAACTCTCTAAACGATTGGAGAGTTCGCAGCTAGAGCTGGGAAATTTGGAGTTTCGCCGGATCCGGCTCGCCAAGAAGCTGACGAAATATCAGAAGGCGCTATACCAGTCGGCCAATGCATCGCCCGACCTCCAACGCCGAATCCGGGAGCTTGAGGCCGCGTACGCTGAAACCCAATCGGGTGTGAGTGAAGCCCGGGAGGCGTTTACCGAGCTTGCGGAGGAGCGCGCGGATGAGACGTCTAATGAAGGGCCCTGCCCCCATCCGGGAGGCTATTAGGCACCTCCTTGACTTAGCTTGTCCGCGAGACCCTGATCCAGCCGCTTCCGCCACGCCGCTTCTCTCGTCAGCCGCTGGTTCCGCCACGGTCGTCCGGACATCTAGCGCGGGAGCGTTCGCCCCCGGATCGGTGACCGGTGGTACGGGAAAGGCTTCTCGTCTGCGGATTTGGAATACTTCTCAAGACCCTAACCCGCCGCCAGCGCTAGTCGGCGATCAGGCGGCTTCTCTCTTGTCCACTGAAGGTCCGTCTGGGCACAAAGGCAAACGTCGGTCCAGTCGGGTTGCGTCGCTCCACGGCCCCGTGGCAGCCAAACGGCCTAAACGGTCCGCCGCGCCGGTGAGCGCGGCCCTAGGTCATGGAGACAGCGGGCCGGGTCCTAGCCCCACTTCGATCTCGGCCCCGCCGGCTCCGGGGAAGTCCTCCCATCGTCCTCGCACTGTCAGATCTTCGTCGAAAGCTCCGGCTGCCCCGGCTCTCCTTAGTGTCTCCCCTCATGATCCCCAAGGCCCGTCCACCGCCTCTCCTGATGGAGAAGAAGCGCCCGACCTACCGGAGATGGACTCTGATGAGGTCACCACTGAGGACCTCGAGGAGTTACCTTCCCCGGACCCCTTCGCATTCGACGAGAACGAGTCCAAAGAATCCTCAGAGGAGTCCCCTCCGTTGTGGATTCCCCGCCGGAAGGTTATGACGGTCCTCGAACTGGCTGCGGCTATTCCCTGGTCAAAGGCGCAGTTGGAAGGCTTGCGTATCCAAGACCTCACTGGTGCCCTTGTCACCCGGGCGTTGACTCGCCCGCCGTTGTGGATATTCCCGCCGGCCCCCGCTATGCCCAAGGCCGAGGACTGGGATGCCAAGCTAGTGGCGATTGAGCCGCTGAACGCAATCTTGTCCCGGAAACCCTGGGCCATACTGGCGACAAAGATGCCAGACATCGGTCTGCCCCATGTCGGCTGGTTCGCGGACTTTCGGGAAGTCTGCAAGGGGTACCTCTCTCGGCATGGACAATCCATTTGGGAGTCAACCCATCACCTTTCCATTTCCATTGCCGCCGGGCGCGAGTCCCCCGGGCTAGCTAAATACCGGGCCGACCGCAAGAACCGTCGAAACCGCGCGACTGAGGGCTGGACTAAGCTCTGCAACTTCGTGGTTGACGGAATCAAGCATGGCCACTGCGACTTGGATATTTTTCTCCACCCTATCATGCTACATCTGTGGTGGAGCCGATTTCCAAATCCATGACCGAAGTCTTGGGCGGAATCCGGATACCCACTGGCCCGGACGACCAACTATCGGACTATCACCATCCGTGATCAGGGTACGTTCATCTCGTTCACTTCTTCTGTAATCCGTATTTGACTCTCCATGTTTATTTCCAGATGAACGTATTGAGGCAATGAAGGGTTCGATGGTCGAGATGGTAGATCATCTACAACGGCTCGATGATCACCGTCTCGACCGTGATCAGCTGCTGCACGACAAGTTCCGCACTGCCGAGGATGTAGATCGTCGGGAGATCGAGGCTCGCTATTCGGATGAGCAGGTCCAGCTCTTGGCCAAACAACTTTCTGATTCTCGCATCGGCCGCACCGATATACAGAAGAGGTTGTGCGAGAGTCGGAAAGTGGCTGAAGATTGCCGGCACGAACTTAATCTTGCTCGGGTTAAACTTGAAACCCTAGAGCTCGATGATCGCGCCTGTTTTCAGCATAACGCCGACCTGAAAAACCTCGCGGTGCAGACTATGGATAGGTGGACCAAACCGGACACCGGTTCGGGGTCAGTTCGGACAGCCTTACAACGGCTTCTTGGGCTGATCGGCTCGTTTGCTTCATCTGGCACACCGCCACAGTCTCCAGAGTTTGCCCCCGCCTTCGCCCGCGTCCTCCGTCGCTTCCTTGCCTGTTCGTAGTGCTGATCAGCCCGTGATCAGCACTTCAAAAGCTCCGGCGTCATTTCAATCTCGTTCACCGGCGACTCCAAGATCAGCGCCTTCGGCCTCAAGTTCTGGGAAGCGTAAGCAGACCAGCTCGTCGAAGCAAAAGATGATTCCCGCCAAGCGATCACGTCTTGTGATCGACTCGGATGATGAATCGACTGATCTGGACGAGAGGACGTTGTCTGTTCTGTCCCGATCGCGCAGCACTGATCGCCGTACGCAAGCACCAAATTATTCGGGCGTGAATTCGCTGGCCCAGGCCGTTACTTTGCTGGAGTCAGATGACGACGATGACGATGATCTCGAGGAGAAACAACCGGGTCAAGCTGATCCTGACATTCCTCCGACGGGCCACTGGGGCAGCGATCGCCCCGCCACCCAATTTTACGGGCGTTTTCATCCCGGCGACTCAATCGTCGATCGGAGAAAACGACTACAGCTACAATCCGAACCAACCGTTCATGGATCTGTATGTCGTCATGCAGGGCAAGCCGACTTCCGCTCACATGGCCACACGAAAACCTTGGAGTGCTGATCAGGTCTGGGATCTGACGCCTCGGGTTCTTGAAGTGCGGCAGAAATGCGTCCCTCGCTTGTGGTCCCGCCCGCCAGGCTGGATCTTTCCGACCAGATCGCCGGCACCCAAAGACAAGCAGTGGCAACCAAGGGTGCTGACCAGAGGTGCTATTGAACTTCTGATCGATTCAGCACCCTGGGATGTCCTCCTGACACCCATGCCCGGGCTGGCGTTTCCCGATCGCCCTTGGTTTGTCGAGCTGCAGGGACGCTTGGCTTTATATTACCAGGAGCACGTGCAAGCGATATGGGAGGCGACTCACCATTTCCCGATCACGACGGCGATGCGCAAGGACGCGTGGATCGAGCATTACCATCATGCTCGCAAGCGTCGACGCACCAAAGCCGGGGCTGCTTGGGCCGCGATCTGCGATTATATCGTCGACGGGATTCAGCACGGCGAGTGTGATCTGGACGTTTTCCTGTTTCCTGGCGTGCTGCATTTACCTGTTCGTCGAGCGGGATCGCGAGGACTCAAGGCTGACGGCGGGGATTGGTATCCCGGTTATGGGCATATAACTCCGGTCGCCACGCTGCGTGATTGCCTGCTCTGGACCGATCAGCAGGAGCCTTGGCGAAACCAGTTCCGATCAAGCCCCATGGATCATCCAGGGTTCACGGTTTCCCGCCTGCGCACTAAGTATGGCCTGTGATCGTCGTGATAACCAACTTCTATTTCGTTTTCCATAATCACTAATATATCACGACAGTTCTTGATGATTTCGCGTTCCACATTCGTATATCTTGTTCTTGTCTCGTTATCGTCTCCATCTTGTATGTCGGTCGCTCTCATGTGTACAGGTATAATTCTTGAGTAATATATGTATGTATATGTATCCGTTTACTCCAAACCAGCTCAACCACCCTGATCTCCACTTGCCCGATCATTACATTTGGCTGATCGGTCACAATGTGTCAACCCAGGCTATTGAGATTCTTGGTTGCCCTCTTCGTGGGTTTGCATCACTCCAAATCGATTTCGTCTCACCCGATCACGTTCAAATTCTCTTAATAGAGCTCCACAGTTCAGATCACGTTCATCTACCCACTCGGGATCGTCATAACCCTTCCACCGAACCAAGTAATCACGATGGGTTCGGCCAAATCGGGTCCTCTTGCCTGATCGGGTATCCAAAACCTTCTCCACTTCGATTTCGTTCTGGTCCAACGTTCTTTCCCAACTGTCTTCGGGTAAGAGAGCTTCGTCGAAGTCCAACCTTGGCTGATCATCGCGTGACAGCCTGGTTTTAGGCCGATCAGGGTATTCTCGAACCAGTTTCAGCTTCGACAAGTGGACGATCGGGAAAATTCCGTAATCGGTACCTGCAGTAATCAGCCGAGCGGCATGATCACCTATCAGTTCGGCTATACGGAACGGTCCATGCCACAGATGTGCTAACTTCTTGGCATATCCTTCTTTCGCGCGATCCAAGTAAAGCCAAACCCTTGATCCTGGTTCGATATTGTGCGAATCGGCCTGATCATTGTTCCGATCAGCTCTTTCTTGGATGGCCCTCCGCAATCGTTCGTTGACTTGCTCCCGCGCATGTTGGTAGTGACGTTGGAGTCCCATACGCCATCGACGAGCTTCGCGATCTCGACCTCGGGTGCATCCAACAGGTATCACCGACTCGATGGTAGATCGGGGGTCCCAACCATACGCCAGGTAGAATGGAGTATCTCCCCTGATCCGATCGAAAGAGGAATTCAACGCAAACACCAGTCTCTCCGCATATTCATCCCAATCTTGTTGCGCGGAGTCCGCGACATACATCTTGATAGCTCTAGTTAGCGTCTGTACCATCCGTTCGGCTTTACCATTCGCCTGCGGACGATATGCCATGGTCGCGCTCTGTTTCTGGCCAAGCATCTGATTAAATGATCGGAAGACTTCGGCCATGAAACCTGGTTCGCGATCGTGCCTGATCACTTCACTGGCTCCAAATCGTCGAAAAACACATTCTTCGTAACTGCAAGCGACTTGTTGGGCTGTTCGGGTAGATCCCGCTTTCGCGATCACCAATCCCGTGAACAGATCAGTCCAGATCAGCAACTCTGTATTGCCCTTGAACGATTTTGGCAGGGACGGTATGTGATCCATCGCTATCACTTGGAAAGGGTAGGTCACCTGGATATTTCCAGGTGATCTACCCCGGATGTTTGGCATACCTTTTCCAGTTTCGCAATCCGTACATGTCCCGACAAACTTTTGTATACTTCGATATAAGCCTCTCCAATGAAAATGTTTGCGAATCCTGTGATACGTTCGACCTACGCCCTGGTGGCCACCCTCTAAACTGACGTGATAATGGTGTAAGATATCAGCTTGTAAAGTCTCCGGGATCACGAGCCTTGCCGATCGGTCCAGGTCTGCATCGGCCTGATCAGCTTGCGCATAGTAAAACAATAGATCATTTTCGTCGATCTCGTAGTTGGACGCGATCTTGGCACAATCTTTTGCTTCACTCTTGCTCAACTTCTCCAGATCACCCTTTAGAAACGCCTTCAAATCAACGATCCATTTTTCCTCGTCTTGAGCCTTGAGAATTCTTTCGATCCGCATCTCTTGTACTATTTCTTCTGTCAGGTTTTCTCGAGAGGGTGATCTGTTGGGTGGTGATCTGGTTCGTGATCTCGTCGTTATCAAGATCTGGGCTGCTTCCTTTTCATCTTCCACACGGATCAGCTCAGGCAGCCTATTGATCTCCACCAGTTCTTCCAGCAACGCTTGATCAGTAATTATTGATCCGGCCTGATCACGCATAGCCATAGTGGCTAGGTGATCTGCACTCCGATTCCAATCACGTTTCACATGCAAAAGATCATGTCTTGGCCATCCACGTAAAGCTTTCATAACGCGATCATTCAGTAGTTTCAAACGCGGCGCTTTACAGTCGATCTCTCCAGTGATCTGCCGAATTACCAGGTTTGAATCTCCGCATATGATTACTCTTCCGATCTTTTGCTCTTGCAAGAGATCCAAACCTAGCAGCAGACCACGATATTCAGCCTCATTGACCGTGATACCTGGAGTATAATCTGAACCGGCCGATATAACAGTCCATTCAGGCAGTTTCCATAACAGCGCACTATACGCCCCTACGCCTTTCTTCACACTCGCTGATCCGTCGAAACTTACAACGATCAGATCTTCCTCCGAGCCGACGATCGGTGGGGGTATAGTGATCGATTCACGTGGTTGCTTCCGAGGAGCGACCTCGATCAGGGCTTCATCGACTTCTGATCGGGGCGTGATGCTGGCGGCTAGTGTTCCAAGAATCTCTTCTTCGCCCTTGGTGCACTTAATGATCTCCAAAGTCCACTGAGATAACACCGCTGCCCATCGCCCCAGTCTTCCATCTAAACCACTCGCGGACAGTAACCACGCCAAACTAGATCGCCTGGATAATACCTTAATTGATCTAGTTACCAGCATAGAGTAGCAAACATCCAACACACGTAATAATGCTAGCACTTCCTTATCCACAATACCATAGTTAACTTCGTTCGGTTTTAATGTTCGGCTTGTGAACGTCACCGGGCAATAAACTCCATCGTGATCTTGGACCAGTGCGGCTGATATTGCCCATTTACTGGCATATAGGATCACCACGGGAATCTTCTCCGGATCGAAGTGTTTCAGTATCGGCGTCGAGATCATCTTCGCCTTTAACATACTGAAGGCTACCATAGCTCGATTCATGTGGTCTTCTGACCCTGGCATAGTTCGATCAATCGGTGATCCAGTCTTGAAATCCGTTTCAGTAGCTTCAACTTCGTGATCAGTCTCAATTGGTGATCCTCCTACCTGATCACGTTCTCGTAGCCCATGATAATCAACTTCCTTCAGTTCATATAGTATAGCGGCATAAATCGAGAAGTCCTCGATAAATCTGCTATAATAATTCAGAGATCCGAGGAAGGATTGCATGGCCTTCAGTGATCGGGGAAAAGGTAAGTTGCTGAGAGCGGCCAGATCTTTCGGGTTTGCTTCCAATCCTTGGATCGACACGTTATGGCCGAGGTAAGCGACCTTGGGTTGACCCCAGAAACTCTTGACCACACTGATCGACAAATTCCAGCGCTCGCAGGTGTTCAGAAGTCGTTCGACCTTATCGCATAGCATATCCCAGGATGTTGCCGTGACCAAGATATCATCTATGTATGATCGCCTTCCCAACACTGATCGGCCCTGATCTTGGTCTGGCTCACCTTCCGTAAACACATCATGTAGATCAGTGGCTTCCCGATCAGCACTGATCTGGAAATACCCATAGAGAGCATTGTCGATCAGCCTCTGATAGATCTGTGGGGCATTCTTTAATCCAAACGGCATCCGATTCCATTCAAAAAGTCCAAAAGGTGTAACGAAAGCCGAGATCTCTCGAGCGCGATCAGTCATCGAAACCACCCAGAAACCACTAGCCATATCCAGCGAACAAAACCATAAAACTTTATCCAGATCTTCTAATAAATCATTGATCAGGGGCATCGGATAGACCATCAACTTCGTGAGGCGATTCACCATTCTATAGTCGATACACAATCGAATATCAACCCCATTCTTCTTAATCACGATCACGATCGGTGATGCCCACTGCGATGTTGATGGTCGGATGATCTTTGTACTCAGCAAACCCTTGATCAAATCGGATAACTTTTCCCGGTATTGAGGTGCAACTTTACGACAACGCTGAGCGATCGGCCTCGCATTTCCCACGTCTATATCACAAACAGCTCCGAATGCGACTGGGGGTAGGGCGTTACCTTTCCCCATCAGTAAGTGACGCCTCTTCCAGATGATCTTCTTTAGCTGATCGATCTTCTCGGGAGTGTTCACTTCGGGATCACCGACCTGTAGATCTTCCATGGTGACTTCTGGCATATTGGGCGATACTTCCGGTAAAACGGCCATCTGCTTCTGGATACCTTCAATGTACTGATCGCCACCTTCGTGTATACACACTTGCTCGTCCACCTGATCTACCTTTTTCTGATCGGTGTCACCTTGAGTCGCTCCTTGTACGTCACTCGGCTGATGGTTTACTTCGGATTCACCTTCCTCCGTAATGACTTCGGCTGATTCGTCCTTCTTTTCTTCCTCATGATCGTGCTTGAACTCTTCACTGTCCTTTCCGCTAGCTGGGTCCGTTGTTTTCGGTGAGCCGGGCCTAATTATGCTCAATATCTGTGGACCTTCTTTGACCCGGCCTTCCCCTGTAGCTTCGATCGGTGGCCTCCTGATCAGCAGCTTGGTCGGCGTAGAATACTCCGGCTTCTCGACCATAGGTGAGGTATCTTCATCCACTAAATCTTCGTCACTGATCATGTCCGTGGTGGCTTGATAAGCCAGATTCTGCCATTCAATGTATCTTCGTGATCCCACTGAAACATATCCGATCTGTCGAAGTACTTTCCCTTCAGGTAACCACATCCCTAAGATCATATCTTCGTGGACGATCAGCGGCTGATCGGATATATTCGTGACCCTGATGTAACTTGATCTGCCGATACCTTTAACGAACGTTGGTACCCATCGTTCACCACGGGTTAGCCACAATTTCTGTTGCCGATCACTCGACCGAATCATGACATCGACTGATCGGGACACCCCGATGTTCTCGTACTGACCCATTTTTAGCATCCGTACATGAATACCATACAAAGGTCGTCGGCCGGATAGCTGAATCTGCACTTCATCCGGCAGAGTCAGGGTTCCATGCGACAGGTCAAGTCGTATACCGGCTGGCACCATAAAATCCATCCCCAGTATCGCGTCTTGACCGGCTAACCGGCCAACCCAAGCGTTAAAATAGTAGACCAGGGATCCTGCCAGGGTGATCTTCACACGTGATCGTCCTTCCGTCATATATGAACTCTCGCCGATCCCAACACATTCTTGCCTCTGGGTACTGTCTATACGACATCCCACCTTACGAGCAAAGGCGGAGTCGATGATCGAGACTTCTGCCCCAGAGTCAAATAAAATAGTGGCTTTTTCATTGTTGATCTTTCCATTAGCTTTTGCCTGTTTAAACCACTTGTCGGGAGAGTGATACTTCCAGTATCCTCGGGATTCACCGGGCAGTAGATCCAACTCCATGATCACGTCCGATCGGGAATATTCATCCACTCTGAGACTGTAGATCGGACACCGATCGATGCAATTTGAATTAGAACATGTATTGTCGGTTATCTTCTTTTCCTCAAACTTATCTCCGCTACCGACATATGCATAAATGCAGAACATAGATCGCTCGGCTCGAACCAGATTCCAACCTGGCGAGCGATCTAGTTTAACATCTTCTCAACATCTGGTGGAAGCATACCAGCATGTTTAGTCGGCACATACCACTTGCGCATCAGATTAAAGAATTCTTCGATAGGGCAGGCGCCGGCGTCATGAAGCTTCCCACAGGTCTTGCACACGAAAAAACAGTGATCAGAAGGGTGACCTTTACGATCACATTTTCCACACGTAATTCTTTTCCAACAATCACGATCTCCATGTTTGGTCGACCCACAATGCACACATTTCTTACGAGATCGGTCCTGATCGGGTTGAATACCACCAGGTTTCCGTCCGTCCATGCCATTAGCCGATGATCTCGGGCGATACACTGGTTCCGTCGTAAAGATATGACGGTACTGTTCCTCGTCCGAGCTCAGACTCGACTGACCACTTTCCTCCTCTGAACCCGAACTGTCTGATTCCTTCGCGATCATTCGAATCGCTCTGGCTGGTCGGGCTGCCGGTATTTTGCCCTGATCAGGGTGTGGCTTTGACCGGTACCGGTTCGATCCTACCTCGACCTTGGGCTGACGACTCTTGGCCCGCTGCATCGTCCTCAGAGTCAGTTCCAGTTGTTCTGAGTCCTTTATACGGAGTAGGGTTAGCTGATCAGCCAGATCGCGATTATCCAGAGTACCAATGAAGTGTTCGACATGTTCACGGGCTATGTCCGGGTGCCGTGGGTCCTTGATCGGCATTTTCGCGCGTAGACCAGCAATATTCAACCGATGTAAGTACTCGATCGGCGTCTCATCGGACCTTTTATTCATGTGGTAGTACTGTCTAGCGACAGACACCCCCGAATTGCAATATTGTTCTTCGAACTCTTCACACAAACGAGGCCACTTTAAACGCAATTCACGACTCAGCTGTTTAAGCCAGTTCTTGGCCGGACCTTTCATTAGATCAGCGACGATCAGGCATCTTTCACCTTCCGGCGTCTTGTCCCTTAGAAAAGCTGACTTATTCCGACTTAACCAAGCTCTGGCCTGATCATCATCCATATCTTTGCCAGTGAAATCTTTCAATTCCGAGATCGCAGACATTCGCACTCGGGTGATCGTTCCGGATTCACTGTCAAATGCCTGCGCGGAGGCCATATTCGCTCTACGAGGCATCTCAATGTCCAGATCATCTGGATCGAAATGTTGACTGATCTCGCCCTCTGACTCCATGTCCACATCACTCCGTGGGGGTGATCGGTGAAATCGATCTTGGTGATCGGCCTGGCATATCGATCGAACCATTCCGGCCGATCGGACCGAATCCATATCCACGTCCATGGGTCTCTTGACCGGTTTCTCAGCGGACTGATTCATGTTCGTTGCTGATCGCCATGGTTGTCCTTGGCCAGGTGCGTACTGAGGTAATCCATATTGTTCACCCACAAATCGATTCATCATAGTCGCGGACATGGTTTTTAATAGCTCTGGGACCTCCGCCATGTTGGTATGACCAGTGTTGGAGGTCGGATTGGTCTGTGGCACTTCCTTAGCATCTTCAAAACTATCGTCCGATCCGACTCTACCAGGCTCAGGCTTTCTCTTCCTGTTCTGCGACTCGATCACTCTATCTGGGGGGTCGATCTGCTGGATCCCTTTCGGGCCCAACGTCATACGTGTGATCCCAACCGAGGAGTCCGTTAATGCCCTTCCAGATTGTGATGACGATTGATATATCGACTCAATATCCATAGGATACTCAACCAACTGTGATCGGTACGAAGGATCCGCGATCGGCGACTGAACCACTGGGTTCGCCCCTAGTAACGAGGCAAGGTGATCATACAGAGTTGTCATAGCTTCTCTGATCGTCTCTTGATCCAGATCGAACAGCATATTCGCGTCGAAGGCACCAGTAGTGAAGCCAACTTCGTCGATCTGCGCCAAGAGGTTCCTGATCAGATCAAGTTGACTGCCTGTGATCACCGGCCGGGTCGCTCGGCCTTCAAGCTTCCCGATGATCTTAGGTTTAATGATCTTCATCACTCGGTTGGTAGCCAGGAACTTGTGAAACTCTCGAAGATAGAACAGTCGTTCCACATCTTGGACAGTGGTCTTCTCGGCTGGTTCGATCTTCTCTTCGTCCTCCTCGAAGATCTTAGGTTTCACATATTTTTTAGGTGGATCACAATGATCCGCCCCCATGTTTTTTCTGTATTTTTCCATTTTCTTCTTATGCATAGGATCAAGGTTAACACCTCGATCCTTTCCTGGGTTATAGTCAACTTTACTATAACCCAGATCGGCCCCGATCGGGGCCATATGGGGAGTTGTTTCATCTTTAATCTCGACCTGGCACTCCACCAGACCAGGTCGATCATCGCTTCCTTTAGAAATGGACAGCATCGGAGGCGATACGCCTTCCTCCAATACACCCGAAAAAGTTTCCTCCACTTTGATTTTCACATCTTTTTCATCATCAAAGGAATCATGGTGATATCCTGAGTCACCAAGTGATCCGGGCACGCGCACCATTGTGGTGGAGCCGATTTCCAAATCCATGACGAAGTCTTGGGTGGAATCCGGATACCCACTGGCCCGGACGACCAACTATCGGAGGGGGTACTCCGTCGATCCTGATCAGCATCAGAATCAGATGAATCACCATTATGGTGACTGATCTGATCCTCCCGGTCATCTGTCCGGTCTTCATGCGCGTCAGGATCTATATTCAACTTCATCTCACCTTGTGTACCCGTTGATCGGGGGTGGTTACACTCACTTAGGTGGACTCGGTGACGAAAACGATGATCTTGATCAGGTCGGAGGGTTTGACCTTCTCGAGACGGGGGGTGTCCTCGGGTGGAAATCTTCACCGGAGAACGGGTTGGGGTCGACACTTATTCAGTATCTAGGCACTGATCAGGAAAGTTCGTCTGATCAGGCCAGCCAATGAGAGAGAGATATAACGAAACCAAGAAAACGCGATCAATCCACGATCTTCCACAGTAATCCACAAACGTTATCTCCACAAAACCTTTACCAATATTATAGACGTGTTCCAAACACGTGCGCGTTGAGGGTGAGGTTCGATCACCTAAAACAAACCCGTCGGGGGCCTTCCGGTAAGCCAAAATGCGTCTAAGCGCGTCTTAACCGGGAAATAGTTGAGCAAGAGGGGACTAATCAACCCTGTGCTCCCAATGACCGCAACACGTGGCGGAGCGACTCTTTGCTTTAGGGGGAAAATCAAAACCTGTTATTATATATGCAATGTCCTATACCTGTGTACCGTACATCAACTCATGCCTGACTTATACCGAACCTATTTACTTCGTCGCACGGTTGCGTAGCACCACCTTGCCCATCCTGGCTGCACCTTCAAGCTGATCTGTACCACTTCTGCCCTGATCACGACCCGACTCTTCGAAAGATCTTCAACCCATCCCGATCTTCAACAAACGACCTTGAAACCACTTGAGATCTGCTCTTCAGCACTTGTCCACTTCGTATACAGTCCGGCCAAACCGAGAACTTACTTGGCCTTACATCTGAACGCTGATCAGAGGCTGATCAGCCCTGATCACGATCGGCATAGTGATCAACCGAGTGATCAGGTAGTGATCAGGCCGATCAGCCCTTGATCACCTCGGGAACGCTCTGGGTCATCATCATCACGACTCAATTCATCTTCTACGCCATACTTCCGACCTTTATACCCCGTCAGGACAACCATATAACACCGATCCGACTGATCAGGCCTGATCAGGCCTTGCCACGTCATCTTCGGACAAACCATAGGTTATCATCATTCACACAACCTGTCACTCCACATGCCCGACTTCATTCCCCGTTTAATCTTCATTGCTCAGGCATAACAGGCTGATCAAGCCGTAACTTCGTGTCATGATCAACTTCAATCACTATACCATTCATACATCGGCTGGACGCCTGCCTTTGACACGTCATGTCAACCGTTAATCTTCTCATATTACATCCACGGGAACTCCACATAGTAACCGTAATAACGATCGTGATCGTGATCTCCATCATTCCATCAGTGTCTGGGACTGGGCTTAACGACAGTACTTGGCTGATTTCTCCACATCGTGAATATCCGTTGTCCGCCACCTTTCCTTTTACTGTGATCAGCCTTTTCCCACCCATCAACCGTCATATGTTGATGGGTGTTCTATTGTCACCAACCAACGGCCATGTGTGGTCCACTTCAGTCCCAATATTTTCCGATCGCTTTACCACATGGACGAAGGCGCCATATAAAGGCCGCCGGCCGGCCAGCTGGATCTGTACCTCGTCCGGCAACGTCATTGTTCCATGCGATAAGTCCAGCCGTATGCCGGCCGGGACCATAACGTCCATGCCCAAAATTGCATCCTGCCCGGCCAGCTTGCCTACCCAGGCGGTAAAAAAATATACCAAAGACCCAGCTAACGTAATCTTGACTCTTGTCCTTCCTTGGGTCATGTATGAACTCTCTCCAATGCCATCAGTACGCCGACTTCTTTGAAACGTTCGCGAAACCTATTTTTGCCGATTCAGATTGCGACGGTTCTACCGGCTTGAAAGAGCAGACCCAGACTGCTCCGGCGAAGTTGCGGAGCATCGGTCGGCGAACTTGAAAACCGAAATCGGCGAAAGCGGTCTCAGCTGGTCGTGTCATTGATTTACCGCTCTCAAACGATGATGGGAGAGTTGTAATGGAGGAGAAGCGACCTGTACCTAAAAATATAGTCGGCCATCCAACGACCAATCCTCTATCCACGGTCAAGCTGCTCCTCACTCCGGTTTTGAAATCCCAGCCTCCCTTTCGGTCTTGCATCAACCGGAATATAGCTATGATCCCAGCAAACCTTATGGATCTTTATTTCATTTCGGAGGATTTGATGGATGCGACTCATCTCGAGCTCCATAAGCCTGCCTGTTATGGGGCTGACTCCGAAAGTATTGAAATTTAGAAGGAAAATGGTTCCCCAACTTTTCTCCCGACCTGGTAAAGGGATCTCCTAGGCTAGATTGCCGGCACCTTCACAAGAGGAATGGAATCCGGGTCTGATCACGCCTGCTTCCCTGCAAAATCTATTCGTTTCTAAACCTTGGGAAGCCTTGTAGGTTTCTATGACTCATTTGCGTCCCCAGATCGGCCATGGTTCCGCGAGTTACAGGCACGGTTAGACAGATTTTCCTAGAAGAATGCGATGGCAATATGGTAGTCCCCCCATCAGTTACTCATCTCTAAGGTGATGCGCAGCGACTGGGTGACATTATACCACAGCGCACGTAAACGTTGTCAGATCCGGGCCAGGTCGGCCTGGTCTTCGATATGCGATTACGTGGTGGATGGCCTACAGTTCAATGAGTGCGACATCGATGTTTTCCTCTTCCCTTCTGTCCGCCATCTGCCTGTCTGTCGGGTTGAAGTATAGAGGTATTACCGGAAGCGGGGTCTGTTATTCGGGTATGGATGCCAGTCTCCGATCCGCACACTACAGGACGCTTTAACCGAAGTCGATCGTCAGGATCCTTGGAGGAGTTAGTACCGCCAGACCCCTTGGAACCATCCAGGACTCCTAGATTTCTCGGCTGGGCCTAAAATGGTAATCGTCCCGATAGCAGGTCATTCTCATTCAATTTCGTTTTAATCCACTAATACATTGCGACCGCCATTTTCATTTTCTTTCCATGTCCATAATTCCGCCATTTTCATTTTCTTTCCATGTCCATAATTCCATCTCCACCCCTCTTCGTCGTTTGGTCGTTCGACATACACGTAAATATAACTAACATTAAAATTTACATATTACATCGATTCCAACCCGGCCAGTCTTGATCGAGTCGACTTCGGCCGGATAGGTTCACTCGGCCGATGGTTAGAACCTGCCGATCACGACTATTTAGATTCTCGGTCATCCTCTTCGTGAGTCTGCATAGCTTTAACCCTGTTGCATCTCACACGCTCGCGTTCGAATTCTCGTAGCAATGTTGCGCAATTAAGGTCTCGTTCATCCACCGAAATCGGGTCATTATTGCCTTTCCAACGGACTAGAAACTTGCGATGTCTCCGGCCGTATCGGGTTTTCTTACTCGATTTGGTGTCCATGATCTTATCCACTTCAAACTCGTCTTGAACGAGTTGTCTCTCCCAGCTATCTGCCTTGGAAAGGTCAAATTTTGGCCGATCTTCTACTAAACACCTGTTCTTCAACCGAACGGGGTATTCCCTGACTAACTTCAACTTCGTGGACAATTAAGAACACTCCATAATTAGTGCCCGCTGTAATCAAATGGGCGGCATGACCACCAATCAACCCGAAATCACGTAAAGGCCATACCACATGTGGACCAACATCCTGGCGTACCCATCTTTCACCCGATCCAGATAGCCAGACTCTTGGTGCCGGCTCAATGTTATGTGGACGGGCCAGATCATTGCTCCGGTTGGCTCTCTCCTGAATTGCTCTGCGAAGTCGTTCGTTAACCTGTTCACGTGCACGTTGATAGTGACGTTAGAGCTCAATACGCCATCGGCGGGCTTCGCGATCGCGACTTCCGATACATCCGACTGATTGCGTCTACGATAGTCGATCGTGGATCCCACCCGTAAGCCAGATAAAATGGAGTGTCTCTTTTAACCCGGTTGAATGAAGAATTCAGCACGAACACAAATCTTTCCGCATATTCATCCCAGTCCTGCTGAGCCGGATGGGCGACAAACATTTTTTATTGCCCTAGTTTAACGTTTGTACCATCCGTTCGGACCGACGAATAAATGTGAAGCCAGCTTGCTGCCCAATGGAACGTCGTAACACTTGTAGTCGCAGGGATTGAGCTTCATACACTTTTGCCATACACCTGAGATCCCAGTATTGGTCGGCGTTGTCCATGACTGAGGTCTGGGCTTAACGCTCACAATTCTTGGCGGTGCCTTCGACATCGTGTCATCATCTCTAGATAGTACGAAGTCAAAATCATACTTCAAAGGTACGCAACACGAGCAGCATGCTCTTGCCAACACCACGTGATGCAACGTTTTGCCTTATCGGACCAAAGCATAAATTTCTTACAGCTTGGCTTGCATGGAGAAAAAATAGCCGGGGACACGAGTGGATGACAACCACTATCGACCACTACACGGGTCAAACAAACTCTAAGAACCACTGGGACTTGCCAAAGAGATCTGTCTCTGGCTAGGTCCGGATAAATATCAAACCTGGGACTTGATGGCGTACACACAACATCGTCTACCACTGATATATCTGCAACTAAAGAGCGACCCTCACAAGGTATGCGACCAGAAGGCGAAACTCTTGTCCGGGTGTATCTAACGCATGTGCCATATCACGACCTACTCCCAACCACTTCATGCCCTTTTGGGGAACATACGCATGGGTTCACAACCCTTAGATCCGTGGGGCCAGATCAGGAATGCTATCCTCACAAAAGTATGATCGGATTCCGAATTTGAGTGTTGCTCAAGCAAAAATAACAAGACAAACCTTTGACTGGTTTTCTCGGCAGCTACTAGCCTATAGGGAGATTTGCCATACCAAAGCAAAATGCCAGGTGGATAGGAACGATAGTCCTATCTCCACCACGTGTTCAAGTTGATGAAATCATTGGAGCTTTTCGCCAAATAGAGGTATGTGCGGTAAAGTGACTTTCAAATTAAATAACGGGAAGGTATGAAATACATCTAGCCGAGGGGGCCTTCTAAATGGCAGAAAATGCGGAGCAAGGGCGTAGATGCCGGATGGCAGTTGGATAGCGTATCCACCAGCGGCAGGACGGTGGCAGGCATGGAATCGAGCCAGACGGGTGTGATCGAGGCGTTTTTAATTGGGCTAGCTGTAGATGGGCCGTTCTGGTTAGGTGAGCCGGATGACCTCAGACAGTGGATGACCAAGGGCGGATTGTTCGAAAGGTGTATTTGCAAAGGGTCCTAAAGAAGGTTGAGCTTTGCAAAGCACGGATGAAGCGCCAGAGTTGGACGCGGAGCTGATAATGTGGTGGAGCCGATTTCCAAAGCCATGACGGAAGTCTTAGGTGGAATCCGGATACCCACTGGCCCGGACGACCAACTATTGGAGGGGGTACTCCGTGGATCCGGATCGCCATCAGAATCAGATGAATCACCATTATGGTGACTCATCTGATCTTCCCGGTCATCTGACCGGTCGTCATGCGCGATAGGATCCATATTCAACTTCATCTTGTGAACCCGTTGATCGGGGGTGGTTACACTCACTCAGGTGGACTCGGTGACGAAAACGATGATCTTGATCAGGTCGGAGGGAATGACCTTCTCGAGACGGGGGGTGTCCTCGGGTGGAAATCTTCACCGGAGAACGGGTTGGGGTCGATACTTAATCGGTATCTAGGCACTGATCGGATAAGTTCGTCCGATCAGGTCAGCTAATGAGAGAGAGATAATAAGAAACCAAGAAAACGCGATCAAACCACGATCTTCCACAGTAATCCACAGACGTTATCTTTTCCAATATTAATAATGTGTTCCAAACACGTGCGCGTGGGTGGTGAGGCTCGATCACCTAAACAAACCCGTCGGGGGTCTTCCGGTAAGCCAAAATGCGTCGAAGCGCGTCTTAACCGGGGATTAAGTTGAGCAAGAGGGGACTAGTTAACCCTGTGCTCCCAATGACCGCGACACGTGGCGGAGCGACTCTTTGATTAGGGGGAAAATAAAAACCTGTTATATATATGCAATGTCCTATAGCTAGTGTACCATACATCAACTCATGTGCCTGATTTATACTTCGACCCTGTTCACTTCATCGCACGGTTGCATTTTACGACCTTACCCATCTTTGTTGCACCTTCAAACTGATCTGTACCACTTCTGCCCTTATCACGGTCGAACTTCTATAGCGATCTTCAACCATCCCGATCTCTCGATAAACAGCTTGGAAAACACTCGAGATCTGCCCCTCGGACACTGTTCATTTCATATCCATTCCGGTTTAACTGAGAACTTCATCTTCCTTTGCATCTGGACGCCGGTTTGAATAATCAGCCCCGATCATGATCAGCACAGTGATCGGCCGAGTGATCGGGTAATGATCAGGGCGATCAGCCCCAGATCACTTCGAAAACTCTCTGGGTTACCATCACAACGACTTTGCGTGCTCACTCGGCTATATTCCCGACCTTAATCCCCTGTCTGGGTAACAAGATCGCACTGATTCAGCCGATAGGGCCTGATCGGGCCTTCCTACATCATTCCTGGACAGATCCATCGGTCACCATCACTTGCCTTGACTTGGTTTTATTCGCACGGCTCGCCATTCCACATGCCCCATTCCATTCTATATTTGATCTTCGTATTGTCTGGGGTAGAATTAGTTGGCTCGGCCGATCGGGCCGGAACTTCGTATCATATCCAATTTCAACATTTGCACTGTTCATAGCTCGGTCCGATTACTGTCTCTGATGTGTCATGTCGCAATTGCTGCTGTATATCAAACTTTTCTCTGCCGATCTCGTCATACATCCACGTGAATTCCACTTAATAAACGTTATCCCGATCGCGATTGTGATCTTCACCGTTCCATTAGTGTCTGGGACCGGGCGTAGTAACAATACTTGGCTTATCCCTTCACATTACGAATACCCGTTGTCCGCCACCTTTTTAGCGTATATGCGATCGGCCTATCCCACTGTCTCATCTTGATGGGTGTTCCATCGTCACCAATCAACGGCCATGTGTGGTCCACCTTATTCCCAACAATTTTTAGATCGCTTTACCAAACTAAGGAGGGGTTAATGCCAGCGGTCAAGTGAGCTTATATGGATGGCTATCCGGGTCGAGCTGGATACTTGATGTGCGGTACACGAAGGAGTGGGTTACTTTAACCTTCCCTGGGCAAACCAATAGCAGCAAGAGGGGGTCTTGTTAGCTCTCTGCGGTAAAACCAATGAAAGCTATTTGTGTCTAAGAAAGCAAAACGTATACTGACTTTTTATCCCTATGTCCAATACTCCCTTTTGTGTAACCTACCCCAAAAAGCACGGCTGGATAGCTGTGTGTCCTCCCTGAAATGTCCAGTTAGCTTCATCCGGATTTCTTTTGTGTACTGTACACCAAACCCATCCGGAACGGCCGGATGCTCTTTGGTGTGCTGTACACCAAACCCAGCCGGCTTGCCTTCGGCGACCTGTCCGGCGGCTTAGCGGGACGGCACGGTGCTTACTCTGCTTGGACTGCACTGACTCCATGTCTTCGTCCATCGGCTCCCTCGCATAGTACTGGACTTGCTCGGGCTCTCGAATCCCACGACAAGCTGGCTGGCCCGGTGACCCCGGACTGACGCGGCTGGCGCTCACCCAAAGCTGTTCTTTCAAGTATCGCTCCATCATCGCCGGAAACATGTTCTGAAGGTGATCCGGCACTTGAGGGATGGCCTGAGGGTCTACTCGCGGAGCGACTTGGGGGACAGCTGGGCTGCCAGATCGATATTCCTTCTAAATCCGCCCGTCCGCGTCTTCGTCTTTTGGGTCTGGATCTGCCGTCGCCGTCCGGGTCTCGAAGCTGTGCTGACTGGCTTTCTTCCGCTCGGGCGTATCCGGATCTCCATATCCTCCAAACCTCATGGCCGTCGCCACACGCGCTGCTCCCCTTGGGCCAAAAGTCATGCGGATAATGCCTACCGATGAGTCGGTTGAATCCGCTTCTGAAGGGGTAGACTAGTACTGAGAAGAACCCGAGTGTAATCCGGCCGGTCTGCT
The DNA here is from genome assembly GCA_001887855.2 of Sclerospora graminicola. NCBI lineage: Eukaryota > Oomycota > Peronosporomycetes > Peronosporales > Peronosporaceae > Sclerospora > Sclerospora graminicola. The sequence continues at coordinate 20,326 of MIQA02000212.1, read as the reverse complement.
TACTGCCGGCGGCGAAGGCGACGTCACTCCGGTTGTTGCTGTCATCTTCTTTGACGGAGAACAGACCACTAACGGTACCAAGTGGTCGTGCAGGGCGCTGGATGCCTCTTTCAACCTGTTCACCTTCAGATCAAACAGCTCGTTCGGATCAAACACGCCGGTGTTAATGCCGGCTTGTTTGAGTTTATTGAATAGTCCTCTAATAAGGGACACGTGGCCGTCTGAGAGAGTTTGGGGAGAGACGGGACCTTTAAATCCGCCTAGGATCTTTGGCCGTGTTATCTACAGCACCTTATCCGTCCGCAAGAACTGCCCCAACTCGTGAAGATGGAAAGCACGCTACAGGTCTGTATCCGTTGATGGGGCGTCTGGCTTTTCTTCTTCTTCTTCCTTTTCTTCGAAACACGGCCTATCTTTGCGGATTGGATAATCCGATTCCTGCCAATCCAGCTTTTTAGGGGTAGGTGACCTGGATAGTGACTTGATCCTGATCCAGCCAGCCTCCCACTCTGGTCGAATCCAGCTTTCGATTCTTTTTTGTTATTTTTTTCTTCTTTGATATTCGTAATATGCATTTGTTTGCCGGGATCATGGTCGAAACCATGATCCTTCCTCGGACTATGGTGACTTGCACCATAACCCGTTCCGGCTCCAGCCGGGGCATACCGGCCGGTACTATAGTGAGTAGTACCGTAATCCGGTCCAGTACTAGGGGAGTAACTTCTTCTTTAATGTAGACCTCGAGCTCTCCCAATCCAAGTCGAACATCGCATCCTTCCATCTTCAGCAGCATTGGGGGCGATATGCCTTCCCCCAATGCACCCGACACAACATCTTCAACAAGTTTGACAGGTTTAGGTCTTTCGCCCCTAACACCTAGACTCGCGGTGATATCCAGGGCCCACCAGAGATTCCGGGCACGCGCACCATTGAGGTGTAGTGCTCTCGGAAATTCTTTCTGAGATGCGTGTACCCACGGGGGCCCAAATGACTGACTGTCGAGGGGGTTACTCCGTCCATCCAGGTCTTGATTCGGTCCGGCCGGCTGGATCGGTCACTTCCATCACTTGGTCGTGACGACTTGGATGATTCATGTTCGAACGCTCACTTGCGTCCGTCAGCACTGGTGGTTGCGCTCTCTTGATGGACCCTATGGCGAAAAGTTAAAGGTCAGTTGAATAGGGAAACGAGGGGTTAGGACTAGGGTTGCTCATGGGCGGAAATCTTCACCGGGGAGCTGGATTGTCAATATACTTGAAGTTTGTATACTGCGAAGGCTGGACCGAGAATAATCGATCGGCCAGCTAAACAAATGATAATAAAGGGGTTAATACAATCGTATACGTAATCGGGAATCCAAATGAAACTCCACAATCTTCCACGGTAGGCCAAAACGTTACCACACTTTCTAATACGAGCTATAACCGTGTTCAACACACGGGTGACTAGAGTTGAGTATACGCGACGCAGCGACTCCCGGTCAGGGGACTTCCGGTGGATTACCATCGAATATGAAGCTTTTATTCATCGACGTGGATATGGAATCCGTCAAGTCGGCTTAGTGCCACTATGATCCGGATGACCTGGACCTAGGGATGGCTCGCCGAGCTAATGTGGCCTCAGCCCAAGCGTTTGATCCGGACTCAGGGGCGATTACAAGGGTGCGGATGTCAGCCTTGTTCGACTTGAAGGATTTAACTGGACGGGACATGGACGATGACCAACCCGAGAATGGCTGAGCAAGACGAAGTCGGCATTTCTCAGAGACCGGACGCCGGACTATGAGAAGTGCCTGATTTGATGAAGGGTCCTGCTTAAAACTCGATCCCCCAGCTCAATCGGAAAGTCCAAGACTATTGGAAGGAACTGGTTAAAGCTTTCGGAGAGAAATTCTGCGGATCGGGAATGTCGGTAGTGCGCCAGTATTTCCAGACCAAGATGCGGGCAGACGAGTCCCCTCTGGAATACCTCCATCTTCTAAATGTCGTTGGCATGAGGACGAACATACGGGTTAAAGAAGCTGCCAGCCGGTCGGAAGCCGCCCGGGATCATGTGGAGCATTTTATCAGCACGTTGGACGATCGGGAGCTGGCGGACCAGCTGGCTTTACTGCGATTGAAGAATACCACGGAGCTGGATTTGACACTGCGCACTTATCAAAGAGCGAAGAAGCGAGGCTCCAAGGCATCGGTTGGAGCAGGCCGGTTCAAGTCACGTTTTAACCCGGATCAAGGAAGCCGTCCGCCATCCACCAGGACGGCCCGAGACATCCGCATGGTGACCCGAGAGTCAGAATTGACTAGTTTGGACGATGAGTACCAGTGGTCTGGGAGGGAATCTGAGGACGAGCAGTACCGTTCCCTTTTCTCGGCGGAAGCCAGTTATCAATCCAGGCTGCCATCTGGGTCCAGCCAGCAGAAGGGTTTTCCAGCTCGAACTGACCAGGATTACTCCAGACGGTAATGTACCCACTGTGGGTCCACCTAGCATAACGACCGGAGCTGCTGGAAGTGGCTGACCTGCAAGAAGTGCGAAAGGAAGGGACATCCAGCGGAACACTGTTTGTTCAGCTGCAAGACTTGCGGGGAAGTGCACGAGCATGGACTGTGCCCTATCGAAGAATTGTACAACCGGATGAAGAAGTGGTACGTCCCGACCAAGCATGATGGAATGTTGCCTCCCGCAGTGGAAAAAATGTTAAACTAGATCGCTCGCCAGGATGGAATCTGGTTCGAGCCGAGCGGTCTAGTGTTAGTATCTATGCATATGTCGATAAGGAAGATAATCAAGAAGCAAAGCAAAGCGTAACCGATAATACATGTAAACTTGACGATTACGTCATCCGGTTCCCGGGCAACGGATGAATATTCTCGGTCTGAAGTGCTTATAGAATTGAATCTGGTACCTGGCGAATCGCGAGGTTTTTGGAAATACCATTCGCCGGATAAGTGGTTCAAGCAAGCCAAGGTGGATAAAAAAATTAATAACCAGAAGGCCACCGTGCGGTTTGACTCTGGCGCAGAAGTGTATATCCTTGACACCATCCTTGATCGTAAGGCGGGGTGTGAAATAGATGAGACTAAGCGACAGGAGTGTATCGTCATTGGAGAAAGTTCGTACATGAGAAGGAAGAACAAGAGTTAAAATTACGTTGGCTGGGTCTTTGGTGTATTAGTTTACCGCCTGGGTGGGTAAGCTAGCCGGGCAGGATGCAATTCTGGGGATGGACGTTATGGTCCCAGCCGGCATACGGCTTGGATTTATCGCATGGAACATTGACGTTGCCGGATGAGGTGCAGATCCAGCTGGCTGGCCGGCGGCCCTTATATGGTGCCCTCGTCCAGTTCCTCAAGTTAGGTCAGTTTTTAACGGTGCCAGTGAGAAGAGCAGTGGAAGTAATGGTACGACCACACGACAGACGGCGTAAGTTATGGCTGACTAGGGGCGAGTGTTGGGTACCCTCTTTTGTCAAAGGGGAAGGTCACTTGAATTACATAAGTGTGACCAACATCTGGGAAAGGCCCTTCACCTTGCATGAAGACGTGATCATTGGAATGTGGCTGGCCGAGGACAAGGTGCCCCGCCGACCGGGTTAGGTCACTATTGGCTCAAGACGCTATATCGTCAGGCAAAACCTGGCCGTTCAGGCAACCACCGATTTGGTCAGCGGAGACGAAGTAGATGAAGAAGACCAGACACCAATGGTGGCTAAACAAGAGTACCGGATGAAGTAGTGGAGGAAGACCAGACTCCAATGGTGGCTAAGCTAGAGAACCGGTCTCCTTCTAGAATATTGAGGCGGAGCCGGCCATCGACGGATCCGGCTGAACGTAATGACCGAGACCCTGCCCCAATCGCTGAACTAGTTTTGCCCACTCCGTCAAAGACGAACGAACGGCAGGACCGGGAGAGAAGACAAGGCAGAGTCACATGTGCGGTCACCTCCGATGCCCGATGGCTTGATGAGCAGGCTGATACTGGATCGACTGATCCGGCTGACCGGGATTCAGAAATAGCAGGTGGATCGACCAATTCGACTGACCCGGATCCGGACTTAGTCGAAGCTGACCAAGTCTGCATTCATGAAGGGGGCGAGCTATACGTCGAAGGCATGGAGGATCAGATGGCGGTGCTACCTGAGGTAGCCCCCTGCCCACCAGCAGTCACTATTGACGATCTACAAGTTGGAGACCTAGATGTGTTCACATCTGGGTCTGAACACCCCAGAAGAGATCAGCAGGCTGAAGGACATCATATGGAAAAGGAAGCATCTGCTGATTGGCCCTGGAAATGCACTGCCTCCGGCCGCCCATGGAGCGGTAATCGACATTAATGTGATAAGCGCCAAGCCGGTGGCGCAAAGGTACCGGTGAGTCGCCCCCAGTATAGGGAAAGCTGTCGGAGCTTATCAAGGGATTGCTGACCACCAAGATAATTCAGCCGTCCACCTCGCCATGGCTTCGTCCATTGTAATCACTATTAAGAGAAGAATGGGGGGGATATAAGGCTGTGTATCGACTACATATTGGTGAACCGGCTGACTAAGCTAATGGTTTACCCGATGGCGTTGATAAACGACTTGCTGGGGGATCTGGATAAAGTTTTGTGGTATTGCTCGTTGGGCATGGCTAGTGGATTCTGGATAGTCTATATGACCGATCGGGCACGAGAAATCTCTGCTTTTGTGTCGCCTTTCGGGTTGTTCGAGTGGAACCGGATGCCGTTCGGCCTAAAGAATGCTCCGCAGGTTTACCAACGGCTAATAGATAACACATTGTATGGTCACTTCAAGATCAAGGCGGACGTAGATCCTGCTCTAGTCAACGATGTGCTCACCGAACGTGACCCGGACCCCGAAACCAAAACCTTCAGTTTTGGGGCGGCGGTCCTACATTGATGACATTCTCGTGACGGCGACTACTAAGAATTTACTATGTGAAAAGTGGAAAAATTGATGATTACGTGTGAAAAGTGGAATCTTTCGATTAGCGTGGTGAAGCGTTTCTGGGGAAAAACTAAGGTGACTTATTTGGGTCACCAGGTTTTGATTGCCGGATAGGAAGCTATTCCGAAGTATTTGAAGTCTTTGAGTAATCTGCCCTTCCCGCGGATATTGAAAGCCATGAAATCTTTTTTGAGCAGTTTGAATTACTACAGTCGGTTCATTGCGGTCTATGCTGCTGTTTTGTATGAATTAAGGGAGGTTGATTACCACAAGCTGAGAGAGCAGGATCGGCAAGGAGAAATGCTAACCGATCCAGCAATATGAGCCAATGATATGCTGCCTGGGTCAACAATATCAGCCAATGGTATGCTACCCGGGTCAAGTATGTCGGCCAATGAGATGCTGCCCGCGTCCATCAAGACAGGCAGCCTGTTGCCCAATTCCTGTGCGGCCGAGCCGGATGACCACATCACCAGGGCGATGGTAGCCTTTGGCATGCTGAAAGCAAAGATGGCGGCAACACCAGTCCTCAAGCATTTCGATGTTAATAAGTGTCTGGGGTCATCATCTATGCTAACAAGTGGGGTATCTCTGCGGCCCTTGTGCAGGATCATGACGGAGTATATTGTCCTGTGACGTTCGATAGCCGGACTCTGAAGGCTGACGAAGATAATTATGGGCTGGTGGATAAAGACGTTTTGGCTTTACTACGGATCCTGAATGTGTGCTACACTATGCTGGTGTCTCGACCTATTAAGGTATTATCTAGACGGTTGACCCTTCATGGCTTCTTACGGCAAATGGAATTGATGGTCGACTGGGTAGATGGGCTGCTTTGCTGTCTCAGTGGTCTCTAGAAGTAATCAAGTGTACCAAAGGAGAAGGGAAGATATTGGGTACGTTAACGGCCAGCATCACCCCAAGGGCAGAAGTGGAGGAAGCGCTGATATCCATAGAGCCTAGGAAACAGCCACGACAATCCATCATATTACCACCACCAACAGTGGAACCCACAGAAGAACTGACGGTTCTAAGCTTTGATGGGTCAGCAAGCGTAAAAGGGAGTAGGCGACTATAGTACTATCCTATGAAAGCTGCCCGAGTAGAAAGTGGACGCAGCTGCTTCGGAATTCCGCCTGACATAACGGTAAATTAGGCAGAATACCGAGGGGTTCTGCTTTGTCAAGATCTGCTGACTGGCCGGACGCAGGGGCGGATCATCATATGCGATGATTCCAATCTGGTGACCCAGCAAATCACCAGAGAGATAAAGTGCGAGGCCCGGCGAAGACTTTTGAACGATCGGGTTATGTCCGCCCTGCGGAAATAGCCAGAACATGAATTGTTACATGTCAAACGGGAGTGGAACAACAGTGCAGACGATCTGGCTACATTGGCCATGCGTGATCAGGTAGGCATCACCGTCTTTGATCCGGGTATGTTAGGCAAACTGGCGGAAATGATCAGGCTGTCAGAGATAATCGGACAGGCCGTCAGGTGCGAGGTCAACCCACCCGGATCCAACCGTTTCGGAGAAGAAGAGTATGACGACCAGGACTGGGTATCAGACATTCAGACCCGGCCGGATCAGGAGGCGCCCTGTAACAACAGGAGATCCCTCAATGGAGACCTGCAGCCGATCAGGCGTGACCAACCGGGGTTAACAGCCGAAGTGAGGATGGAGTGGGGGACAAAAGAAGCATGGATGGATATATTAAAATGGGAACAAAGAAAGAAAAGGGTTAAAAGAGTCAGGTTGCCCATAGCTATGGACGATTATACTTGTTGCGGAGCTAGGGCAGGATGGTCGGAGGGACGTTTGCGGTATTAATTGCGCCAAGGATCTTGCCGGTCGGTGGCTTCCAGGGATTCGGAAAGAGAGAAAGTCCAATCCCTAGCACCTAAGCCAGGATACCTCGTTCCACCCTCTAATGAACCTCCGCTCTTTCGACTTGCCAGATGGAGTATAAAAGGGGCGAGAAACAGGTCCAGGTCACAAACACCATCCCTGATGCCCCCCAGACAAACGCACACAAACGGACCCACGCCTCCGAGGCCCGACCACGTCGTTTTTTCCGGGCGGCGGAATACGCTCTGAGAGGTGGATCTTTTCGCCGATCGTCCGAGGAGATGAACAGAGAGTGGGTGGATTCCCAGATGGACTGGGATGGGTCGCAGCGAATTTTCGGAACCTCGCTCGGAAGTTGGTGAACCATGGGCTGGACAGAAGTCCCATATCTGGCATCTCAGTGACCAAGATCCCTCAAAGCTTAGTCTCCATGAGCTTGTCAACCGCACCGGATTTCATCAAGTCGGGGCACCAAGTTTCTTTTGGGACCAACTTGAGCGACGGAGGGAATATTCCAGAGAGATGGACGGGATAAAGCGTGAGGGAGTTTGGAGCTGGAGACATCGGCAAGTCTCAAGTCTTTCAGCCGCTCGACCGGCCAAGGCAGGATGTCGGACTGATCCGCCTTACTGAGGAAGCGTCCGACGGGCAACCACAGAAGCTGAAGCTTGGGTAGAGGCGGCGCCGGAGCCGGAGAGCTCCGCTGGAGCTTGGGCTTGGCTGCCGGTCGAACGGTTCGGCTTTCGGAACGAGCTCCTGCCGGAGCCAGTGGCCGGGCTCTGGCCGAGGCCTTGAAGAAAGGTTCTCTTAAGTCTTCCATGATGAGATGCAACCACTGATCGGGGATGTCGTCCTCAATCTCTCCTGCCTTTTTTCTGCCATATCTTGCCCCTTTTCTTCTCCTTCCTGCACTGTTTTCCCGTTTTCTGTCTCGGCCGTACTTCTGGAGTCTAGGGAATTGCTAACGGTCTCGGGATTGGTGGTGTCCTGGAAGGTCGATCTGACGGCGGTTACGGGAGGCAAAGATAGATTAGCCGGCTCGTATTCTCCGGAGCCGAAACCAGTGGGCGCCAGGGTCAGTAAATCGATGGCCTGATCGGGAGCCGGATAAGAGGCCACTTAGCAACCAGGACTCTAGAGGCGACGATGGACGTCTGAGCGAGAGCAGCACAACGCAGCACACACCCGCTGATCGTGGTAGTCATCATCTTCATCGTCATCGTCGTACTCGTACTCGTACTCAGGGGAGAGCGGATCCAAACCCGCGTTTGAACAAGATGGAGCGCCAGGTTTGGAGCCGGAGGCGAGATAGCTCCTGAGCCGGAGGGCGAGATAGTTCCTGAGCCGGATGGCGAGGTAGCTCCTGAGCCTGATGGCGAGGTAGCTCCTGAGCCTGATGGCGAGGTAACTCCTGAGCCGGATGGCGGGTTAGCTGCTGAGCGGGATGCCGAGTAAGCCTCTGAGCTGGACGTTGTAAGACCAGTTTTTGCCGAGGAAGCGAGTGGGGATACAGTGGCTGCCTATATTAAGAATGAACTGCAGTCTCTGTAGCTCAAGTTCCAGTTCGTTAGCCGAATTACCCAAGAAACATTGGTGCAGGAGGGAGGTTCACTCCTTTTTCTCCGTTTTTTTTTGGGGGGGGGGACGGATCGGAACCAGCCAGGGTTGAATTAGAGCGGCTGGACGTTTTCCGGTTTCCGATCCTGCCGAGGAAGACGACTGGGGCAGTTTCGGCGGGGAAGTTTTCCATTGATCCACCACCCCAGGATGGCGAAGATGGCCTCTTGCCCACACGAAGGAGCCTGTAGGATGGGGGCGGGTCCGAGTCTCCTCGAGTCGGTCTTGCAGTTCGCATAACAGGGACCGGAACCGATCCTCCTTATCCAACAGGGCGGCGTAGGCGTGGTCGGCCCGGATCAGCTCGTCATAAGCGTCATGATTCCATCCCCGAACCTGGCAAAGCTCGGATCGCAGCCTTCGTTGCCTGGAGGAGGCTTCTTGCAGCTGTTGCTCAAGAGAAAAAAATATGTCGGAGAGCTTGAACATGGGATTCTTGCAGGTGGTCCCGGTCATCCTGCGTGGCGTCAAGCTCTTGGGACACATGGCGGTACCGACCACGAAGATGCAACAACTCTTGGGATGCTTCGGAAATTTCGGCAGACTGTCCCTTCAGCAGTTCCAACTGTCGGACTGCGAAGCGACATAGCCATGGAAATTGTAAGCGACCGAGTTGCGACATAGGAGTGGTCGAATCACTTACGCTGAAGTTTTGAGCGGTGACCTAACTCTTGGTTGGCAGCTCGGAGGATTTTCGACGACGTCTGCCAGCGTGCGGAGGTGGTCCCTCTCTTTTGTCAGGCTGGCGACCTGGCCTTCGAGATCGGTCACCTGCCGCTGAAGATCAATACGTTCCAAGGAGGATTTCCGGGCGATAGCTTCGTCGACACAGCGGTTGGTGGAGGCGAGCTGCTGGACTAAATCCGTTTGGATGTGTTCCAGACTATCCACTTGGGCCGTTAGCACCTCTATTCTTTTTCCCAGCCCCGAACTTAGGAGGTGGAGGTAGATGGGGCAGCGGCCTGTTGTAGGGCGTCAGTGATCTTGTGGTGGAGCCGATTTCCAAATCCATGACCGAAGTCTTGGGTGGAATCCGGATACCCACTGGCCCGGACAACCAACTATCGGAGGGGGTACTACGTCGATCCTGATCAGCATCAGAATCAGATGAATCACCATTGTGGTGACTGATCTGATCCTCCCGGTCATCTGACCGGTCTTCATGCGCGTCAGGATCTATGTTTATCTTCATCTCACCTTGTGTACCCGTTGATCGGTGGTGGTTATACTCACTTAGGTGGACTCGGTGACGAAAAGGATGATCTTGATCAGGTCGGAGGGTTTGACCTTCTCGAGACGGGGGTGTCCTCGGGTGGAAATCTTCACCGGAGAACGGGTTGGGGTCGATACTTATTCAGTATCTAGGCACTGATCGGGAAAGTTCGTCTGATCAGGCCAGCCAATGAGAGAGAGATATTACGAAACCAAGAAAATGCGATCAAACCACGATCTTCCACAGTAATCCACAAACGTTATCTCCACAAAACCTTTTCCAATATTATTGACGTGTTCCAAACACGTGTGCGTTGAGGGTGAGGTTCGATCACCTAAAACAAGCCCGTCGGGGGTCTTCCGGTAAGCCAAAATGCGTCTAAGCGCGTCTTAACCGGGAATTAGTTGAGCAAGAGGGGACTAATCAACCCTGTGCTCCCAATGACCGCAACACGTGGCGGAGCGACTCTTTGCTTTAGGGGGAAAATCTAAACCTGTTATTATATATGCAATGTCCTATACCTGTGTACCGTACATCAACTCATGTCTGACTTATACTTCGAACCTATTTACTTCGTCGCACGGTTGCGTAGCACCACCTTGCCCATCCTGGCTGCACCTTCAAGCTGATCTGTACCACTTCTGCCCTGATCACGACCCGACTCTTAGAAAGATCTTCGACCCATCCCGATCTTCGACAAACAACCTTGAAACCACTTGAGATCTGCTCTTCGGCACTTGTCCATTTCGTATCCAGCCCGACCAAACCGAGAGCTTACTTGCCCTTGCATCTGAACGCTGATCAGAGGTTGATCAGCCCTGATCACGATCGGCATAGTGATCAGCCGAGTGATCAGGCCGATCAGCCCTTGATCACCTCGGGAACGCTGTGGGTCATCGTCATCACGGCTCAATTCATCTGCCAAACCATACTCCCGACCTTTATACCCCGTCAGGGCAACCATAAAACACCGATCTCGGCTGATCAGGCCTGATCAGGCCTTGCCACGTCATCTTCGGACAAACCATAGGTTATCATCACTCACACAACCTGTCACTCCACATGCCCGACTTCATTCCACATCTAATCTTCATTGCTCGGGCATAATAAGCTGATCAGGCCGTAACTTCGTGTCGTGATCAACTTCAACCACTATACCATTCATAGATCGGCTGGACGGCTGTCCTTGACACGTCATGTCAACAGTTGCTCACTACATCGTCGGTGTCTGGGACTGGGCGTAATGACAGTGCTTGGCTGATTCCTTCACATCGTGAATACCCGTTGTCCGCCACCTTTTCCTCTTAACTGTGATCAGCCTTTTCCCACCCATCAACCGTCATATGTTGATGGGTGTTCTATCGTCACCAATCAACGGCCATGTGTGGTCCACTTCAGTCTCAATATTTTCCGATCGCTTTACCACAGCCGCCCCTGAGACTAACTGTAGCCGCGCAACGACTGCAGTTCGACTCACTCACTTCCAAACTTCCTCTCTGGCGATCACCATGGCTGACTCGAGCCGATCTTCTCTTCCTTCTTCGTCTTCTTCGGCTGCCCGCCCGATCGCTGCCTCGCCTTCCGTTTCCAGCTCGACTACTCCTGCGATCGCCCCGATCACGACTTCGGCGCCGATCACGACCAGCCTCATCCGACCAACGACGACCCTCACTTCGTATCGCCCGTCTTGGAATCCTCCCGCTCGACCTTCCTCAGATCGCCCCCTCCGTTACTTGGAACAGCTCGCTCGCCTATTAGATGGATCGGGTCCATTCACGTTGGGGTCCGTGGAGGCTTGCCGGCTACGGTCGGAACTCCGAAGTGCAATTCCCGAGTTGGTTTCTCTGTATGATACCAATCGGGCACTTAACGCTGAGTTATCCGACCATCGGATCGTTGCCGATTCCTTGGCACATGATTCTGCTGATCTGGCTGCCCAGCTGTCGACTCTCCGGCTAGATCGCGACCGACTTGACCAAGACTTGCAAGACATGACTGATCGCGTTCAGGGTTTGACGATGGAGCGTGATCAGTTATCAGCTGACCTCGCTGCTCTGCGCCTCTCCAGACCTTCAGACACCGTCGCCTCTTTACAGTCGCTGATCAGTTCGCTGACTATTACCGTCCGCCGTCAAGGTACGTTTATCCCGTTCACTTCTTCTGTAATCCGTATTTGACTCTCCATGTTTTTTTAGACGAACGTATTGAGGCGATGAAAGACTCGATGGTCGAGATGGTGGGCCATCTACAACGGCTCGATGATCACCGTCTCGACCGTGATCAGCTGCTTCACGACAAGATCTGCACTGCCGAGGACGTAGAGCGTCGGGAGGTCGAGGCTCGCTATTCGGATGAGCAGGTCCAGCTCCTGGTCAAGCAACTTTCCGATTCTCGCATCGGCCGCGCCGACATACAGAAAAGGTTGTGCGAGAGTCGGAAAGGCAGCTGAAGATTGCCGGCGCGAGCTTAATCTTGCTCGGGTTAAACTTGAAACCCTAGAGCTCGATGATCGCGCCTGGCTCCAGCATAACGCCGACCTGGGAAACCTCGCGGTGCAGACTATGGAGAGGTGGACCAAACCGAACCCGGTTCGGGGTCAGTTCGGACGGCCTTACAACGGCTTCCTGGGCTGATCATCTCCTTTACTTCGTCTGGGACACCCCCACAGTCTCCAGAGTCTGCCTCACCATCACCAGCGTCTTCCGTCGCTTCCTCGCCGACCCATAGTGCTGATCAGCCCGTGATCAGCACTTCAGCGGCTTCTGCGTCCACTCAATCTCGTTTACCAGCGACTTCGAGATCAGCGCCTTCGGTCTTGAATTCTGGGAAGCGCAAGCAGACCAGCTCGTCAAAGAAGAAGATGGCTCCCGCCAAGCGATCACGTCTTGCGATTGACTCGGACGACGAATCGACTGATCTGGACGAGAGGACGTTGTCTGTTCTGGCCCGATCGCGCAGCACTGATCGCCGTACTCCAGCGCCAATCCATTCGGGCGTAAATTCGTTGGCCCAGGCCGTTACTTTGCTGGGGTCAGATGACGAGGATGACGATGATTTTGAGGAGGAACAACCGGCTCCAGCTGATCCCAACGTTCCTCCAGCGGCCCATAGGGCAGTGATCGCCCCGCCGCTCAATTTCACGGGCGTTTTCATCCCGGCGAAACAATCGTCGATCGGGCAGGACGATTACAGTTATAATCCGAACCAAAGGTTCATGGATCTGTACGTCGTCATGCAGGGCAAACCGACTTCTGCTCATATGGCAACACGGAAACCTTGGAGTGCTGATCAGGTATGGGATCTGACGCCTCAGGTTCTTGCTGTGAGGCAGAAACTCGTCCCTCGCTTGTGGTCCCGCCCGCCAGGCTGGATCTTTCCGACAAGATCGCCGGCGCCCAAAGACAAGCAGTGGCAACCGAAGGTGCTGACCAGAGGCGCTATTGAGCTTCTGATCGATTCAGCACCTTGGGATGTCCTCCTGACACCTATGCCCGGGCTGGCGTTTCCCGATCGCCCTTGGTTTGTTGAGCTGCAGGGACGTTTGGCCTTGTATTACCAGGAACACGTTCAAGCGATATGGGAGGCGACCCACCATTTCCCGATCACGGCGACGATGCGCAAGGACGCGTGGATCGAGCATTACCATCATGCTCGCAAGCGTCGACGCACCAAAGCCGGGGCTGCTTGGGCCGCGATCTGCGATTATATTGTCAACGGGATTCAGCACGGCGAGTGTGATCTGGACGTTTTCCTGTTTCCTGGCGTGCTGCATTTACCTGTTCGTCGAGCGGGATCGCGAGGACTCAAGGCTGACGGCGGGGAGTGGTATCCCGGTTATGGGCATCTAACTCCGGTCGCCACGTTGCGTGATTGCCTGATCTGGACCGATCAGCAGGAGCCTTGGCGGAACCAGTTCCGATCAAGCCCCATGGATCATCCAGGGTTCGCGGTTTCTCGCCTGCGCACTAAGTATGGCCTGTGATCGTCGTGACAACCAACTTTTATTTCGTTTTCCATAATCACTAATATATCACGACAGTTCTTGATGATTTTCGCGTTCCATATTCACACTTCCTGTTCATGTCTCATTATTGTCTCCATCTTGTATGTCGGTCGCTCTCATGTATACAGATATAGTTCTTGTGTATTATATGTATGTATATGTATCCGTTTACTCCAACCAGCTCAACCACCCTGATCTCCACTTGCCCGATCATCGCATTTGGCTGATCAGTCACAATGTGTCAACCCAGGCTATTGAGATTCCTGGTTGCCCTCTTCGTGGGTTTGCATCACTCCAAATCGATTTCGTCTCACCCGATCACGTTCAAATTCTCTTAATAGAGCTCCACAGTTCAGATCACGTTCATCTACCCACTCGGGATCGTCATAACCCTTCCACCGAACCAAGTAATCACGATGGGTTCGGCCAAATCGGGTCCTCTTGCCTGATCGGGTATCCAAAACCTTCTCCACTTCGAATTCGTTCGGGTCCAACGTTCTTTCCCAACTGTCTTCGGGTAAGAGAGCTTCGTCGAAGTCAAACCTTGGCTGATCATCGCATGACAGCCTGGTTTTAGGCCGATCAGGGTATTCTCGAACCAGTTTCAGCTTCGACAGATGGACGATCGGGAAGATTCCGTAATCGGTGCCTGCAGTGATCAGCCGAGCGGCATGATCACCGATCAGTTCGGCTATACGGAACGGTCCATGCCACAGATGTGCTAACTTCTTGGCATATCCTTCTTTCACGCGATCCAAGTAAAGCCAAACCCTTGATCCTGGCTCGATATTATGCGAATCGGCCTGATCATTGTTCCGATCAGCTCTTTCTTGGATGGCCCTCCGCAATCGTTCGTTGACTTGCTCCCGCGCATGTTGGTAGTGACGTTGGAGTCCCATACGCCATCGACGAGCTTCGCGATCTCGACCTCGGGTGCATCCAACAGGGATCACCGACTCGATGGTAGATCGGGGGTCCCAACCATACGCCAGGTAGAATGGAGTATCTCCCCTGATCCGATCGAAAGAGGAATTCAACGCAAACACCAGTCTCTCCGCATATTCATCCCAATCTTGTTGAGCGGAGTCCGCGACATACATCTTGATAGCTCTAGTTAGCGTCTGTACCATCCGTTCGGCTTTACCATTCGCCTGCGGACGATATGCCATGGTCGCGCTCTGTTTCTGGCCAAGCATCTGATTAAATGATCGGAATACTTCGGCCATGAAACCTGGTTCGCGATCATGCCTGATCACTTCACTGGCTCCAAATCGTCGAAAAACACATTCTTCATAACTGCAAGCGACTTGTTGGGCCGTTCGGGTAGATCCCGCTTTCGCGATCACCAATCCCGTGAACAGATCAGTCCAGATCAGCAACTCTGTATTGCCCTTGAACGATTTTGGCAGGGACGGTATGTGATCCATCGCTATCACTTGGAAAGGGTAGGTCGCCTGGATATTTCCAGGTGATCTCCCCCGGATGTTTGGCATACCTTTTCCAGTTTCGCAATCCGTACATGTCCCGACAAACTTTTGTATACTTCGATATAAACCTCTCCAATGAAAATGTTTACGGATCCTGTGATACGTTCGACCTACGCCCTGGTGGCCACCCTCCAAACTGACGTGATAATGGTGTAAGATATCAGCTTGTAAAGTCTCCGGGATCACGAGCCTTGCCGATCGGTCCAGATCCGCATCGGCCTGATCAGCTTGAGCATAGTAAAACAATAGATCATTTTCGTCGATCTCGTAGTTGGACGCGATCTTGGCACAATCTTTTGCTTCACCCTGGCTCAGCTTCTCCAGATCACCCTTTAGAAACGCCTTCAAATCAACGATCCATTTTTCCTCGTCTTGAGCCTTGAGAATTCTTTCGATCCGCATCTCCTGTACTATTTCTTCTGTCAGGCTTTCTCGAGAGAGTGATCTGTTGGGTGGTGATCTGGTTCGTGATCTCGTCGTAATCAAGATCTGGGCTGCTTCCTTTTCATCTTCCACACGGATCAGCTCAGGCAGCCTATTGATCTCCACCAGTTCTTCCAGCAATGCTTGATCAGTAACTATTGATCCGGCCTGATCACGCATAGCCATAGTGGCTAGGTGATCTGCACTCCGATTCCAATCACGTTTCACATGTAAAAGATCATGTCTTGGCCATCCACGTAAAGCTTTCATAACGCGATCGTTCAGTAGCTTCAAACGCGGCGCTTTACAGTCGATCTCTCCAGTGATCTGCCGAATTACCAGGTTTGAATCTCCGCATATGATTACTCTTCCGATCTTTTGCTCTTGCAAGAGATCCAAACCTAGCAGCAGACCACGATATTCAGCCTCATTGACCGTGATACCTGGAGTATAATCTGAACCGGCCGATATAACAGTCCATTCAGGCAGTTTCCATAACAACGCGCTATACGCCCCCACGCCTTTCTTCACACTCGCTGATCCGTCGAAACTTACAACGATCAGATCTTCCTCCGAGCCGACGATCGGTGGGGGTATAGTGATCGATTCACGTGGTTGCTTCCGAGGAGCGACCTCGATCAGGGCTTCATCGACTTCTGATCGGGGCGTGATGCTGGCTGCCAGCGTTCCAAGAATTTCTTCTTCGCCCTTGGTGCACTTAATGATCTCCAAGGTCCACTGAGATAACACCGCTGCCCATCGCCCCAGTCTTCCATCTAAACCACTCGCGGACAGTAACCACGCCAAACTAGATCGCCTGGATAATACCTTAATTGATCTAGTTACCAGCATAGAGTAGCAAACATCCAATACACGTAATAATGCTAGCACTTCCTTATCCACAATACCATAGTTAACTTCGTTCGGTTTTAATGTTCGGCTTGTGAACGTCACCGGGCAATAAACTCCATCGTGATCTTGGACCAGTGCGGCTGATATTGCCCATTTACTGGCATATAAGATCACCACGGGAATCTTCTCCGGATCGAAGTGTTTCAGTATCGGCGTCGAGATCATCTTCGCCTTTAACATACTGAAGGCTACCATAGCTCGCTTCATGTGGTCCTCTGACCCTGGCACAGTTCGATCAATCAGTGATCCAGTCTTGAGATCCGCTTCAGTAACTTCAACTTCGTGATCAGTCTCAATTGGTGATCCTCCTACCCGATCACGTTCTCGTAGTCCATGATAATCAACTTCCTTCAGTTCATATAGTATAGCGGCGTAAATCGAGAAGTCTTCGATGAATCTGCTATAATAATTCAGAGATCCGAGGAAGGATTGCATGGCCTTCAGTGATCGGGGGAAAGGTAAGTTGCTGAGAGCAGCCAGATCTTTCGGGTTTGCTTCCAATCCTTGGATCGACACGTTATGGCCGAGGTAAGCGACCTTGGGTTGACCCCAGAAACTCTTGACCACACTGATCGACAAATTCCAGCGCTCGCAGGTGTTCAGGAGTCGTTCGACCTTATCGCATAGCATATCCCAGGATGTTGCTGTGACCAAGATATCATCTATGTATGATCGCCTTCCCAACACTGATCGGCCCTGATCTTGGTCTGGTTCACCTTCCGTAAACACATCATGTAGATCAGTGGCTTCCCGATCAGCACTGATCTGGAAATACCCATAGAGAGCATTGTCGATCAGCCTCTGATAGATCTGTGGGGCATTCTTTAATCCAAACGGCATCCGATTCCATTCAAAAAGTCCGAAAGGTGTAACAAAAGCCGAGATCTCTCGAGCGCGATCAGTCATCGAAACCACCCAGAAACCACTAGCCATATCCAGCGAACAAAACCATAAAACTTTATCCAGATCTTCTAATAAATCATTGATCAGGGGCATCGGATAGACCATCAACTTCGTGAGGCGATTCACCATTCTATAGTCGATACACAATCGAATATCAACCCCATTCTTCTTAATCACGATCACGATCGGTGATGCCCACTGCGATGTTGATGGTCGGATGATTTTTGTACTCAGCAAACCCTTGATCAAATCGGATAACTTTTCCCGGTATTGAGGTGCAACTTTACGACAACGCTGAGCGATCGGCCTCGCATTTCCCACGTCTATATCACAAACAGCTCCGAATGCGGCTGGGGGTAGGGCGTTACCTTTCCCCATCAGTAAGTGACGCCTCTTCCAGATGATCTTCTTTAGCTGATCGATCTGCTCGGGAGTGTTCACTTCGGGATCACCGACCTGTAGATCTTCCTTGGTGACTTCTGGCATGTTGGGCGATACTTCCGGTAAAACGGCCATCTGCTTCTCGATACCTTCGATGTACTGATCGCCACCTTCGTGTATACACACTTGTTCGTCTACCTGATCTGCCTTTTTCTGATCGGTGTCGTCTTGAGTCGCTCCTTGTACGTCACTCGACTGATGGTCTACTTCGGGTTCACCTTCCTCCGTAATGACTTCGGCTGATTCATCCTCCTTTTCTTTCTCATGATCGTTCTTGAACTCCTCACTGTCATTTCCGCTTTCTGGGTCCGTTGTTTTCGGTGAGCCGGGCCTAATTATACTCAATATCTGTGGACCTTCTTTGACCCGGCTTTCCCCTGTCGCTTCGATCGGTGGCCTCCTGATCAGCAGCTTGGTCGGCGTAGGATATTCCGGCTTTTCGACCATAGGTGAGGTATCTTCATCCGCTAAGTCTTCGTCACTTATCAGGTCCGTGGTGGCTTGATAAGCCAGATTCTGCCATTCAATGTATCTTCGTGATCCCACTGAGACATATCCGATCTGTCGAGGTACTTTCCCTTCAGGTAACCACATCCCTAAGATCATGTCTTCGTGGATGATTAGCGGCTGATCGGATATATTTGTGACCCTGATGTAGCTTGATCGGCCGATACCTTTAACGAACGTTGGTACCCATCGTTCACCACGGGTTAGCCACAATTTCTGTTGCCGATCACTCGGCCGAATCATGACATCGACTGATCGGGACACCCCGATGTTCTCGTACTGACCCATTTTTAACATCCGTACATGAGTACCATATAAAGGTCGTCGGCCCGATAACTGAATCTGCACTTCATCCGGCAGAGTCAGGGTTCCATGAGATAGGTCAAGTCGTATACCGGCTGGTACCATAAAATCCATCCCCAGTATCGCGTCTTGACCGGCTAACCGGCCGATCCAAGCATTAAAATAGTAGACCAGGGATCCTGCCAGGGTGATCTTCACACGTGATCGTCCTTCCGTAATATATGAACTCTCGCCGATCCCAACACATTCTTGCCTCTGGGTACTGTCTATACGACATCCCACCTTACGAGCAAAGGCGGAGTCGATGATCGAGACTTCCGCCCCAGAGTCAAATAAAATAGTGGCGTTTTCATTGTTGATCTTTCCATTAGCTTTAGCCTGTTTAAACCACTTGTCGGGAGAGTGATACTTCCAGTATCCTCGGGATTCACCGGGCAGTAGATCCAGCTCCATGATCACGTCCGATCGGGAATATTCATCCACTCTGAGACTGTGGATCGGACATCGATCGATGCAATTTGAATTAGAACATGTATTATCGGTTATCGTCTTTTCCTCAAACTTATCTCCGCTACCGACATATACATAAATGCAGAACGGAGACCGCTCGGCTCGAACCAGATTCCAACCTGGCGAGCGATCTAGTTTAACATCTTCTCGACATCTGGTGGAAGCATACCAGCATGTTTAGTCGGCACATACCACTTGCGCATCAGATTAAAAAATCTTCAATAGGGCAGGCACCGGCGTCATGAAGCTTCCCACAAGTTTTGCATACGAAAAAGCAATGATCAGAAGGGTGACCTTTACGATCACATTTTCCACACGTAATTCTTTTCCAACAATCACGATCTCCATGTTTAGTCGACCCACAATGCACACATTTCTTACGAGATCGGTCCTGATCAGGTTGAATACCACCAGGTTTCCGTCCATCCATGCCATTAGCCGATGATCTCGGGCGATACACTGGCTCCGTCGTAAAGATATGACGATATTGTTCTTCGTCCGAGCTCAGACTCGACTGACCGCTTTCCTCTTCTGAACCTGAACTGTCTGATTCCTTCGTGATCATCCGAATTGCTCTGGCTGGTCGTGCCGCCGGTATCTTGCCCTGATCAGGGTGTGGCTTTGACCGGTACCGGTTCGATCCTACCTCGACCTTGGGCTGTCGACTCTTGGCTCGCTGCAGCGTCCTCAGAGTCAGTTCCAGTTGCTCTGAGTCCTTTATACGGAGCAGGGTTAGCTGATCAGCCAGATCGCGACTATCCAGAGTACCAATGAAGTGTTCGACATGTTCGCGGGCTATGTCCGGGTGTCGTGGGTCCTTGATCGGCATTTTCGCGCGTAGACCAGCAACATTCAACCGATGTAAGTACTCGATCGGCGTCTCGTCGGATCTTTTCTTCATGTAGTAGTACTGTCTAGCGACAGGCACCCCCGAATTGCAATATTGTTCTTCAAACTCTTCACACAAACGAGGCCACTTCAGACGCACTTCTCGACTCAGCTGTTTAAGCCAGTTCTTGGCCGGGCCTTTCATTAGATCAGCGAAGATCAGGCATCTTTCACCTTCCGGTGTCTTGTCCCTCAGAAAAGCTGATTTAGTCCGACTTAACCAAGCTCTGGCCTGATCATCATCCATATCCTTGCCGGTGAAATCTTTCAATTCCGAGATCGCAGACATTCGCACTCGGGTGATCGTTCCGGATTCACTGTCAAA